>LIEC01010252.1:0-105909 GCA_001925005.1 Drosera capensis | reverse complement strand
ATATAAATTGTGATCGATTTATCTTAAACCAAAAATCTTGGTTAATTGATTATGACTTGTACATACTCTCATTTTTACCTCTACAATCGATTTGGCAATAATTTAAGTCGTATATATCCGCAACAATCGATTGGTTTTTTTGTGAGTATATGCGCAGGTAAAGATCATATGTTTACATATATTTGAAAATATCCGGCTTACAACTTTGGATTTCGTGGTCAATAGTGGTTCTGACATACTTTTTGACTGTTTACAAAATAACGGATGAATACGTAGTTTGATGCTTCGAGGGAATCTTTGAAAAGCAAGGGTTTTAGGCTCATTTGAAGAAGGGTATGGACGAAATCGAATATTAAACGAATCAATATCGATTTAAGAATAAAATTATTTAATTAATCAATTCGATTTGGGTTACAATCGATTAATCGACGGTTCAAACCGAAAAATCGATTAAATGAAATGATTAACAGAATTGTTTAAAATCTAAAAAATAATCGTTTATGATTATCTTTTTAACATTTTAAATGAATTCGTGAAATCATAGATTGATTAAATTACTTAACCAATAAAATGAACAAATTAGATAAGCTTTAATTTGTCGTTTTATTTCTCTTAATCTCTCAAACATACATATGATGTGTAATTTGTAAATGATATACGATTTTTGTTGTTTTCATTATATAGGAATTATCTCATATGTTTTGAAAGTAATATACAAAAAAGTATACTCTAATAATAAAAACCACTTGTAACGTTCAACCAAAATCTTATCGGTTAATGTCGATTTTCAATCGGTTTTGGATTATACGATTTTGATAAATTTAGTTGGACAATTTTATATGATTTTGATAAATTTAGTTAGACAATTTTAATTGCAAGAAAATATTTTTCGCTCATAAAATGTATAAAAACTTTGAGATGGGGATTTATTTGTAATTTGCCTTTTTTTAATCTAGAGGTACTATTAATTTCTATTAGAACTATATCTTTTAACTATTGATTTTTCTTCAAATACCATTAATCTTTATGGGACAATCCCCATAACATCCATTTTGAAAAATCTTAATTCCTATTTAATACAATTATGTTTTAAAATCTCATAAAGTGCATAACTAACCAAATAGCTAGCACTTTTGTTTTGTTTTGTGCGTGTGTGTGTGATTTATTTAAAGATGCATTTTTTATGACTATTTTTCTAATAAGTATACCATCGTATTTTTTAATCTAAAAATACACGTTTTGAAATTATAATAAAAAATCACAAGATTTGACATTAATCAAAACTCTCCATACATGAAAATCACAAAAAAAAAACTAAAAAATCTCAATAACCCTAATCTCATCTCCCATCCCATCCTCACACCCGGCCCCACAACTTCTCCTTTCTCTCATCTTTGTTGCCATCGTCACCCCATTGTCGCCCCACCGCTCTAACGTCGTCGATCTTATAACGCTACCTTTGACCTTTTCATGTCGTCATGTTCTCCCCTCCTCACTTCGTCGTCGTAGACGCTTTTTCCATGGCCCGTTCGTCGTCTTGAGCATGACGCTCCAACATGTCGATCTTATAACGTACATGTTCTCCCCTCCCAACTCAGTTCTTCGTAGACGCATTTTTCATTGTCCGTTCGTCGCCTTGAGCATGACGCTCCAACATGTCGATCTTATAACGTACATGTTCTCCCCTCCCAACTCAGTCGTCGTAGACGCATTTTTCATTGTCCGTTCGTCGCCTTGAGCATGACGATCGAGGACGAAGATGGCCGGGGATCGAAGAGTACAACGATCGAGGAGTACGACGATCGTGGTACTTGGAAATCCTATGACATGTACTAGTGTTCGGCCAACGATCGACGATGAAGATCATTGGGGATCAAGGAGTACGACGAAGGTGACCGGACAACCTTTTCTTCCGACGATGGGTATTACTTTTGGGTCCTACGTACAACCAATTAAGAAGTACGATGATCGACGTACAAGTGGGTATAACCAGCTATGGAGTAGGGTGATCGACATACAATTGGGGATGGTGAAGCAGCTAAGGTTTGACACTCTTATTTCTTGAGTTGTACGGCCTGAGTGAAGAAGAAGTAACGAGACGTCTGTGAATTGGAAAATGACGAATTTCAAAAAGAAAAAGAAAAAAAAACAACAAGAAGAAGAAAGGAATCTGTATCTTAATTTTTAGGAAATAGGATTTTTAATTTCGGCAAAATTAGGTTGATTATATTTAGGTATACTTCTAGGGAAAATTAATATTAATTGTGTATATATAAGGTAATATGATCATCAAAATGACTCTATAGGTAATTAAATTATTTTTTTACAAAATATATAGTACTTTAATAACTACTTATTGTATACTTTTCGGACATTTAGAAAAAAAATGATTTATGCTATTAGAAAAATAAGTCTCCCGAACTATTGGTGGGAATTTTTTCTCTTTCCTTTTTCCTTTTTGTTGTTGTTGAAAAAGGAGGTTCTCACTCACCGAATCAATTGAATTTATAATGAAACAATATACAATTATCTTATTTCATTTCGAGGAGGATGGTAAATAAAATATTTAGTACAATATTAAATGAACTGGTACAGGTTGGTTTTAACTAAAAAATGATAAATGGAAAATGATAGCTGAAGTTCTCTCAAGAGATCATCGACATCAAAGACGCTCCAGGATCTGATCTCTCAAGAGGTCTGGAGAATGATAGCTGAAGTTCTTAGAGTTTCGGCAACTGGCAATAGAGTTTATTAGTTCCCTCGAGGACATCTAGATAGCTCTAACAACCATCTGTATTTTAAAGGGTTCGTGACAAGATATTATTGCGAGGTCGAAGAAGTGCAGCTGCTCTGGCATATACCCACATTTGAACTATTCTTGCGCCTGGTTTTGCAACCAACCAGTGAACGAGCCACCAATCAAGAAATGAATGCTGAAGGAGCAATTGTGGCGGCCGTCGCGGAAGTTCCCGTCTATTTAGGAACTTGACCCAAAGCAAAAAAAAGGGTCTGACGATACCAAAAGGCGAAGCGCACAGACAGAGTATTTCCTTCAATCCCCTACGAGCAACAGCACAGGAGTTTCAATTTCTAGAGGGGCAATTTGGTAATGTTGAGGGTGAAAAGGAGTATCTATTAAAACTCCTTTACATGTATTGGGACGAAAATATGGATGACTCAACATTCCAGGTATTGTGTTGTGTTTTAGTTGTTTTTTAAAAAATATTATTAAATCATTTATTAAAAATTATGATAAAAATAAAAATATCTCGATAACTAATACATAACTTTACACATAATCCTAACTCATGAATACAAGAATACCTAATAATTAAGTTTTTTCACCCTTCACACCATATAACACGTAATTTCATGAATTGTTCGTGGGTTTATTACGATACACACGAACATATCATTAACTCAAGATTTCGATCATTAACTTGTATGATTGCACAAGAGGCCATGAGAATGTGATCGAAGTAGAAAGAGCACATCCAAGTCCAACCTCCCAAACTCCTCACTCCCACGATACGACTCCTCATTCCTATCTCCACCACCATCACCGCTAGGGTTTCCCCTCGCCGGCGTGATTTCTCCAATGTCGAATCGCCACCCCAAATCCGCCACCGCCACCAGTCTTCTCCCAATCGTGGTAACCCTAAATTGCATCGAAACCCCGACACTGGAATCAACGTCCCTCGCCTCTGTCGCAACCCTCCACCACGTCCCCCTCAACGCCCTAACCTCACCTCTCCTCCCCGCCGCCGCTGCCGTCCTCATCCACTCCCTCTCCTACCTCCCACGCGCCGCCCAACGCCGGCTCTCCCCCAATTCCCTCATCCTCTGCCTCGGATCCACCGACAAGGCGGTGGACTCGGCACTTGCGGCGGATTTGGGGATTAGATTGGTTCATGTGGATGTGAATCGGGCGGAGGAGGTGGCGGATAGCGTGATGGCGCTTGTGTTGGGGTTGTTGAGACGGACGCATTTGTTGTCGAGGCAGAGTTTGTCTTCGGCCGGGTGGTTGGGGTCGGTTCAGCCGATGTGTAGGGGGATGAGGCGGTGTCGGGGGCTCGTGGTTGGGATTGTGGGACGGTCGGAGAGTGCGCGGGGGTTGGCGAAGCGGAGTCTTGCGTTTGAGATGAATGTGTTGTATTTTGATGTCGGGGAGGTGAGTGAGTGTGAGGGATGTTTGATTTGGGTGGTTGTGACTGGTGTGTTTCGTGATCTGATTCGGTTATTAGGAATTGTTGTGTGGTGTACTGGTGTGGAAAGTTTAGCGATCTTGATAGTGATAGTGTGTTAGCAATGCATCTGATTAAAGAATTTGTATGTGTGTTTGGAATGGAAGTGCGATAATACATGAGTTTGAATTATATTCTGCCAAAGGCAGTTCAAGTAGCTACTGGACGCTGTTCGATTGAGTGTTGTGCCAAGGGCAGCACGATAATCCATTAATTCTTGCACCCTGCTTGTGAGTTTTGATAGAAGAGAAAAGTTAGGATACAGAGAGAACGTAGATTTATTTTTGTGTCCAAATTGTTTATTAGGCTTTCATTCTAACTTGCCGATTATCTAATTTTTCATGGTAAAATATGGATTATATACATAGGATCAACATCACTAGTGATGCTAAGAGATGATGTGATGATTAAATAAGAAATTCTGATGTGATATTTGGCCTTTTCATAATCGTTTTGTGGTATCATTTAGCAGGGCAAGGGTAAATTAAGCAGGTCCTCGATCAGATTTCCTTCTGCAGCCAGGAGAATGGAAACACTCAATGATTTACTGGCTGCCAGTGATGTAATATCTCTTCACTGTGCTTTGACAGACGAAACTGTTCAGGTTATCAATGCAGAATGTTTGCAACATATAAAGCCTGGTATGCAGATGAGCATTTTTTCTTCCTTGACATTGTTATTCATTGTGTTTTCCGTTGCTTGACTTACCCTAAACTCTTTTTAGGGGCATATTTGGTTAATACTGGGAGCAGTCAGCTGCTGGATGATTGTGCTGTCAAACAACTATTGATTGATGGTACGCTTGCTGGTTGCGCTCTTGATGGTGCTGAAGGCCCTCAATGGATGGAAGCATGGGTATGATTCTTTATGCTAATTTCGTGGCTGTGTTTTTTTTTTTTTTTTTCCATATCTTGGTATTTTTTGCTTATGGGTTTACATTTGTCTTATGTACACACCTATGAGTTGTTAAGTATTACGATATACTCTTTCTTTGTAGGTGGCCGTGGCACTAATCGTGTTCCATTTTTTTGCTTTTAGGTGAGGGAGATGCCCAATGTGTTGATACTTCCACGAAGTGCTGATTATAGCGAAGAAGTGTGGATGGAGATAAGGGAGAAAGCTATTTCCATATTGCAAAGTTTCTTATTGGATGGAGTTGTTCCTAGTAGCGCCATCTCTGAAGGCGAAGAGAGTGATGTAAGCTACGACAATGAGCAGTCTGATAAGCAATACAAAGAAAGTGATTTGCAGCTTTCCGTTGTCGATCAATCATCGATTGGGAACTCTGTGGTCCTCGAAAGTTCTGAGAGAAAAGATTACATCTTGTTGGACTCTAGTTCTTTCCAGCTTCAGGATGCAGAATCATCGCAGAATATGTCTAGAAGGTCTGATGAAAAGCATAGCAGATTGAGCAAGAAGGCAAAAAAGAGGCATCCTCGCCAAAAGTCCCTGCAAAAGTCCGAGGATATCTTGGATAAAGAAATTTCTTCACAACATGAAGTTGATACGGCAATGAGTGGTGTTGAAGTGGTACCAAGTCCAGCTTCGCATTTCGCTCCCCAAGATGATCCTAGAGGGAGGAAAATGCCCATTGTACAATCGAAGGGATCAACTCTGGACCAGCATCAGATGCGTGGCAAGGGCCTCAGCAGGAGATCTGGAGAGTCCCTTGAAGACGGCTGTGTTATAGCCTTGTATACTAGGGATCACTCTGGTCTGCATATATCACGACAAAGAGTAAAAGGCGGTGGTTGGTTGCTGGACATGATTTCTAGTGCGACTAGAAGAGATCCTGCTGCTCAATTCCTTGTTGTTTTAAGGAATAATGTGAGTTTCTATCTATCCAAGTTTTTTCTTCGTAGTATTCGAGTAACTGTTTTCAGTTTCAATTGGTATTGAACTGCCGATTGACTCTGCCAAATGCACCATGTTTTCAGGATACACTAGGTTTGCGGTCACTTGCAGCAGGTGGAAAGCTACTGCAGGTGAGGCCAATCTTCTGCAAATGAAAATAACTGTGAACCTGTTTAATGGTTTGGAGTTGTTCGTTATAATAATTTAATTTAATCTCTGGACCTTGCAGATAAATAGAAAGATGGAATTTGTATTTGCTAGTCACAGCTTTGATGTATGGGAGAGTTGGACCCTAGAAGGTCCTCTGGAGGAATGCAGGCTCATTAACTGTAGAAATCCCCAGGTAAGTCCCTATGACTTCACAATTTTGATAGGCTAGATAGATTACTCATTTATCTTTGATGTATTAACTGAATCGGCGAAATGAACGTCAGTGATAGTCACATTGCCAATGAAGTAATTTTAATCAGACACTGTGATTATCTGGGTTGAGCCCTTCTATGGCTTGTCTTAATGTACAAGTTGTCTTAGACCATGGTTTGTGTTCGCTAGTTCATGTATCAATGAGTTTGCCGTGCGAACCATTTCAAGGACAAGCACACCATAAGGATAGTGGACTCAAGTTCACAGTGGTGGGGAAAATGTGATGGACTTCAAATAGAAAGATGATAGCCTTTGACGTTGCCTTCAGTATAGATGACACGAACGTCTACAGCCATCTTAAGGCAATCTTGGTGATGAGATGTCCGTAATTTGTAGAGCTCGAGCATTCTTTCCGTACTCTGTATCTGACTCTCTCGTCTGTGCCTTGTGTCATTTCAGGCAGTCTTGGCCATAAGGATTGAAATCCTTGCCATAGTAGGTGAAGATGATGGAGTTTTGAGGTGGCTCGACTAGCCTGTCGGGAATCAGAATGTGTTATGGAAAGCGATTTCTCCTCATGTGCCTGCTTTCTGTCTGTCTGTTCATTTATATCTTAAAACATTGTGTAACTATGTAAGGGTACGCGTGAAAATCATTCAGTAGTCAGCGTGATCTGCTTGTTTCAGATATAATTGCATCGATTTCGTTGAGCGTGAATGATATAACCTCCCATAAGCAAGTCACGACATGAACACAAGTTGTAGAAGAAAGAAGTATGGTCTCAACAGCACAAAATGAGACTTTGAGCTCTTCTTCAAGCTTCTGAGCGTGGTACTGCCTGATCAAGCCATTGCTCCACTCCAGTCTATTACCAATGAAGAACTCGGGCTATGACAAAAAATGCAGTATTTTCGACAAAATTTCCCTCATTTGTTGGTTCAACGTGAGAACTGACATCTATAAGAAAATTTTGGAACCCTAGCGTTGCTTTGATAACCACAATAAAAGTTCTATGCCGTGCCTTCAGGAGCAACACCAACTGTAATTACATTATACATAAACCGGTATATATCTCATTCCTCCGAAACTTCTGATATCTGATCCGAGGACTCCTGTGAAAGGAAACTTTTTTTTTTTTTTTTTGATAATCTTTAGATGGAGCAATCTCTTCGTCGAAATGTTCGATGTGTCTATGCAATCAACAGTTGCATTTTGCATTGACTTTCTTTCCATCTCCGATCTCCTCCAACGGCAATCTCTTCTTCGATCAAAACCCCCAAATCAGAACTCATCGATCGAGCGAGCGAGCTCTCACCACCCGTCAAAACCCTAATTTTCCCTCTGCGCCGATTCCTCGCCCGCCCCGCAGAGCAAAACCCTAATCGCGTGATACAGCTTAAAATCAAAAGATTTCGTTTTTGTGTTTGATTTGTTGTTTGAATTTGGTTGGAGGAAAAGGTTTGTGATTATATGCATATGGGTTTTTGAGGGGTGTGACGATTGTGGGTTTGTTGGCGGAATTGGTGAGGTTTGGGTAGTTGATGATGCGGAGTTTGATTGATCAATTGGGTTTTGTGACTTTTTTTAACCTGAGTTTAGGGTTTTTTGATATGTTGTATCTTTGAAATTGAGTTCAAGGGAATGAAATGGGCGTTGAGTGTCTAGTTCTTGAATTTTAGGACCGCGGTTGAGTTTTCGAGCTGTCCTTTGGATTGTTGGAGGTTGTTTGATTGAGTTTGAGGCAGCTGGGTGAGGGTTTTTTTTTTTTTTTGTGTGGGCGAAAAGCTGGTTCTGGCGGGGATTGATCAGCGGAGTTCTTGTGGGTTTTGAGGATTTCGTGTGGTTTGAAGGAAGAGTTGGCTGTGGGGCTACTTAGAGAAGATTTCAGGATTTTGAGGAGTTCCGCTATGAGCAGTGAGAATGAGGACATTGTTCTAGTTCCGCAGGCTGAGGATTCGAACGGAAGGACGTTAAAGTAATTAGCTTCTCTCCATGTCTATTACCATCGCATACGATGTGTGGATTGTTTGCTCATTTTTTTCCCTATATGTTTGTTTTATAACATGGATGCTGAATGAATCAGGAAGACAAAAATATCATATTCAAGAGAGTTTCTTCTGTCACTTAGTGGTTTGGAGGAATGCAAGAAGCTACCTAGTGGATTTGATGCATCGATTCTAAGGTGAAATTGCTTTTTTCTTGCAAATTATTGAGTTTTGTTTTGAAAAATTGAAAAACTACTAAGTTTTGGGAGAAATTGAACCTTTTGATGTGCTATATCAGTGAGTTTGAAGACTCATCCTCTTCCCATGGTATCCAAGATCGACACAGAGTTCCTGGAAGCTCGCCATTGCAAGGATTCAGATGGAGTGAGTATGGATCATCTCCACCAACTAGGGGCGATGGGGGCAACTTCTCTAGGGAAAGCCATAGGTGGGACACTCGATCCAGTGGACGAAGTGATACAGACTCACAATCTGACAAGGATTCAGGTGCCAATTGGAATCTCATTCTTTTTTCCCGTCTAAATGTTTGTTTTCCCGAATCCTTCTGCTTTTGGCACGACCCTAATCTGTCAATTAGAACCCCTCTATGAGACTGTGATTGATTGATAGTGAAATCTCATGCTAATTTATTGGAGGGAGAAAAAAGAGCTCAGGTCTTCAGATAGTGACGGTGTAGTAGAACTGTAGAAGCGACCAGCGAGCTCTTCTGTATAACAGTGTAATGTATGAACACAACCATGTTCCTGCATCATTATCTGTACAATTAGCCAACCATTTTGTCAAGTATGGATTTTTTCCGTAGTTTCTTGCGGGTTATTGGGTAATTTGAATGATTTGAAAGCACACCCTTGTCTGCTTATTGCTTGGGAAAATTTGATGAGGGCATCAGATTTGGCTACCTATTGCTGATATGGCATGCTGTGGATTCGGCCTTATTATATCAATTTTCCTTCTTTCCCTATCCCAAATGATGGAGCTTCTGTGTCCAGTGTGTGATGTGATATGACATTTAATGTTCATTTTTTCAATGTTAGATTCCGGAAGGCGCTATGGGAACCAATCTAGGCGCCCTTGGCAGAGCTCTGAGCATGATGGTCTTTTGGGTAGTGGTTCCTTTCCTAGAACTTCTGGATTTGGAGCAGGTGCAGCTGCTCCAAGGCCCCGCCCTGATGATCACGAGCAGCAGAAAAAAGTTGTGGAGCCATATCATCCTCCTCGTCCTTATAAAGTGAGGTTTAATTTGTGCAATGGGAACTTTTCTACTTACCTACTGTATATCTTCTTTATTTCTATTTCATAATGTCTTTTTTTACCGTTTTTATCAGGCAACTCCTCACACAAGGAGAGACAAAGACTCTTTTAATGATGAAACGTTTGGTTCAACTGAACATACATCTCAGGATAGAGCTGAAGAGGAAAAGAAGCGAAGAGGTAGCCAACATTCCTTTTGATATCTGATTTCAGAACAATTGATTTGTTTTGGAATCATATGTGAATTATCTGGTTCTGAAATCTCTTCTATCGAAATAAGGTGCTTATAGATGTTTTGATGAGAAAGTATTGAATCTAACAATTGATTAGCTTTTCAGCTGAGTTTGAGTCTATGAGAAAGGAGCAGCAGAAAGTTCTCCAGGAGAATCTGAAACTGAGTTCAGGGAGGCCCAAGGTGGATCCATTCGATTCATTACTGTATGAGCTTGGGTGTGATAAAACGACAGACAAAGTTGTCGAACCTCCTGGAAAAACATCTGCACAGCATGAATCTGGCAAGCCGTCTGCTTCCTCAGCTCCTCCAGTCAGACCACTTGTTCCTCCAGGCTTTGCAAGTAGTGTTGTGGAGAAGAACGCTTTTGCCAAATCTTCTAATCCTTCCAACTCTATAGAGGTGAATTCTACTGCCTTCATTTCTTGATCAGATCCTCTCCTTTTGGTAGCTGGGCCTCAGGTGTACATGTTGAGTTTATGTTTGATTGTATTTATCATGTTCTTGTTAATTGTATGTAACACCTGGAATATCTTTAAACAAAAAGGTTCGAGTCATAGGCTTATCTTCCTAGTATTTATGGTCATTGTAAAGAACTAAATATTCTTCAGCGACTTTGAACATATAGAGTATCTGATGGCATATCACGCTATTCACCGAGGACATCTCACATTACACCGGAGGATGGTGCCATTGTATCCATGTAGCAGACCCCATTGCACAATACACATGATAAAGGCTTGCTCTTTTTTCTTGTTGGCCCCCTTATTTGATCCGATAGTAGCTGATAACATTAATATTACTTTTTGATGTATTTTGCTGGATTTGCTTGCGAAATATTTCATGGAATGCTTCTTTAGGCTGGGAACTTTGAGCCGGAAAACGGTTATCAGCCCGAGAAAGAACCAACCAGTGGAACGGGCTTGATGAAGTTCCATTCCGAAAATTCTGGCCATTCCTCTTACAAGGGTGGAAGTACTGATGAAATTATGCAGCTTGATACTGAAAGGACAATTGCGCAGAAGATAGTGACTGAATCAAGTCAGTCAACATCTTTATTAGAGAAGTTATTCGGAAGTGCCTTAACTGTAGATGATGCTCCTGCTCTTAAGTTAGTTGAGGTAATGTGTGTCCAATCTCTGATGTTTTCTATAATTTCGGATCCTTTAAATTTAAGTACCGATGTTCTCTCGTCTTCTCACCTGCAGCAAAACACATCTGTCTATTGATTTTATCATTTCTTTTTAAATTTTCTTTCTTGATGTGATTTGTTTTTATCTCACAGTTGTAATTTTTCTTTGCTTCTAGGATCAAGATGCCAAGACTCGTAGTATAGTGAGCCCTCATGGCTTCGAATCATCTAAATTTGCTCAATGGTTCCTCGAGGAAGGTATCTTCATCAAAGTAGTTGTAAGGTTATGCATACTTCTTCTAGGAAGTCCTACCAGTAAAGTTAACTTTTGTTGCTTGTGTCCCATTGATTCAGGTAAGAAACCAAATGAAAAAGTCTCGACAGAAAAGTCAAATGGCCTGCTTTCACTGATAGTTGGTGAAAAAGATGGAAGCATGATAATAGATTCAAAGGCAACTCAAAATCCGAACCATGAATTGTTATTGGGAAGGGTTGAATCTAACATCTGGCCAGATGAATCTGTTGCAGTGTCTGAACATCTTAATAACAAGAAAATAGAAGTTGCTACAATGGTGTTGACCTGTGAAGATTTGGAACAGTCTATGCTTTCTGGAATGAATGAGAGTAATTCAGATTCTCTGCCTTGTTCACACTATGTTTCTCGTGTAGAAGTTGATCAGCCGAATGTTGACAATAACGCTTCCCAACACCTTTTGTCCTTGCTTCAGAAGGGGACGGGATCCAACGTTTCGGCTCCGACTGCCATAGTGGAACCGGGGCCCTTTACTCACTTCGACGACGTAGAGCCCCATGTTGCTGATGTGACTCATGGCAATGCCAATGATGGAAGTACTGATAAATTGAACAGTTCAGGGAAGACTTTGACTCTGGAAACTCTGTTTGGTTCCGCTTTTATGCAAGAACTGCAGTCTGTGGGTGCACCGGTTTCTTCCCAAAGAAATTCTGATGGTTCAGCTAGAGCTTATGATTCTTCGGCATTATCCTTCCCAGTATCAGATGATGCTCACCATGCTCCGGCAATAGAAGGAGTTGGACCAAAGGCTGGTGGTATTAGCAATTCAGTAGACAACAGACAACCAAATATCAATCCTGATATAGGAGGGCGGTACTTTGGCTTCGATGACTCTAGATCAGGATCAGGACTGCCACGGCTCGGTTCTAATCCTGTTGCTTATGATGGACTTCTTGAACCACGACTCCCAGAAGAAGATAGCTTGATCGCTATCAGTGATCCTGTCAATGCGCATGGTTCCATGTTTGCACCATCCAAGGATGTACTTAATACAGAGTTGTTTTCCTTGAACCAACCAGTTCATGTTGCTGAAAAGCTGGCTGCACTTGGGGTTGCATTCAAAGATGAACAGTCAGTGGTTCGAGGGCGAGGAGGCATGCCGTTCATTGGTGGTCCTTTTGACATGTTGAAACCAGATTTTGCATTTGAGAACCTTCATGCTCAATCACCTCCTATGCATTTCCAGCCACAGCAGATAAATCACCGGAGGCCACCATTCCATCCTTTAGATCCTCATCTCACTCATATTGATCCCCAGTTGAACTATTTACCTCCTGAGATGATGATTCATCACGATGGTCGAACCCTTCATCAGTTTCCTCCAAATATGGTTCGCCCTCCTTTTCAAAACCCTGGTCCTGCATTGCCTGAATTTGATCCTTCTATTCACCATCCATTGCTTAGGCAGATGCATATGAATAGGAAACTCCCTCATGCTCCTCATGCACTTGGTGGATTTACTGGTGGCGGTCCAATGCCTCTTCATCCTAGCAACATTCCATCCGGATTCCCTCAGGAGCACAACCCGATGCAAGGCTTCCCTTTTGGTCAACAGCGGCCTGACTTTGGTGGTCAGCTGGCCCCATCAGGTAAAGATCAAGCTTCCCCGCACTAAAACAGAATAGAACTCCTGCTCCTAGATACTACTATTCTGCTGAATTTATGACATAGTTGTAATTGGATGATTAAAAATAAATAAGAAACGAAATGGTAGAAGAAAACAGAAGTTTTTATACCAAATCTAAGAGCATTGCCTTAATCAAGTTGCGCTTAGTATTTGATATTGAAGTATATAACCCCGAAATTGCTCTCGTCTCCGTTCTACTCGTGTGAACCCTCCTCCCATTATGGTTCAAGCCTGAGGGTCATTCCCATTGACCAGTTTAGTCGTGTTCTTGCTTCCATTTTGCTTGGTCGATTTCGTTAATTTTGAAAGATTTTGATTTATATCACGTATTCTTTTCTGATAAATGCGAAACCGGCATCATCTGATTCTGTGAGAAAATGCTGATGTACATCCAGCAAGCTCTTATATTATCTCGTTATACTGGGCTTCTTTGTTAGGATTTTGCTCTTCATCATCAGCTTTTTTTTTGTGTTTGGAATTCCTAGTCCAACTTCCTATGTTTGATGAAATATGCTGTCTTTTTTATTCAGGCCCGGAGCTCGGAGGCCTGAGTAATCCTTCAGAAGGACTGCAGAGGCTCCTTGAGATGGAACTTCGGTCGAACCAAAAGCAAGTTATGCATCCGTTCCCTCCCAGCAGCCACCCTAGGCCAACGCATGGAGATGAGCTGGACCCTGGTTTTTGATATAGATAGGACATCGTGATCGTGTTTGTTTACTTAGAACAGTTTCGTCTTTTAAATCCGGATTCGTCCTAGTTTTCAAGGATGCTGTTCCTTACCCTCCTCCACGAGTGGGATAATTTATATGGTTGTGTAAATTATGGCTTTGTATCTCTACGTTCTATCTCATGCCGTTCTTTGATAATGTTCTGTTTGCTCTTGAATGCATAAGTTTGCTGAGACAGAGGAGGAAATTTCAGAAGTTCTCGTCGATTGCCTTATTTGGAAGGTAAGCGTCTGTCCCAAATTTAGAAAACAGAATATTGCTTGTGTCATGGATCTTATGCACTTGATCCTGTGAATTGTTCTCCATCCATAAAATTCCAACTCGATGAGATGCACAAGGGTAACCAAGGTCCAGTCACTCGACCCAATAAATGATTGGGAAATAAATTTTTTATTTTGAAGTTTAAAATTTAAAGTTTTAAAAAAATGAGTTTTTTTTTTAAAATTTGATGTGGGAACGAGAGCTTCATCCAGTAGAAGGCAGGATTGGATAATTAATACTTGTTAAGATTGTGTTTGATAGGAAAATAAATATCAGATTACTAATCCCACCTGATGAGATAACATTTTTAATCCCCTCACTATTAATCTCATCTTCACTTATGGTATTATTAATCCTCCCATATACGATAAATGTTTCAACACCAGTTGCTCGTTGATAGCGAGCTGGTCGTCATTCCACCCTCGATCGTCGTCTTATCAATGGTTAACCGTCAAGCATCGACCAACCCGACGTCGATGGCCGACAGACTATCCATCGCCCCGACCGCCACCCAGCCCCCGACAGTCGTCTAACTATCACCCGATCGTCCGACTGTCGCCTTTTAATCGCCCGTCGATCGACCACTTCCTAGCGACTGTCAACCGACAGATTATCTCCCGCCTGTAATTTATTAATCTTCTTCTGTATCAAACATGATGTATAAAGAAGAAGATAGGATAACGAATCCCAATATTAATAATGAAGGGATTAATAATTTTTTTATTTATTATACTGTCTTATTCCATCCGCGTACCAAACGTGGCCTAAATGACTTACTCATTTTGATGTTGCCTTCGGATTTGTATACTTCGTAATGAAGTAAAAACAAAGCACATCATATGCTTGGTCACAAAGTTTAACCTGCATACCATTCTACGTTGATTCCTAATTATACTCAATTAATTCAACTTAAGCAATTTGACATGATTAATAATCCTAATTATCTTACAATGAAAAATGATAATAAATTATAAATATATAACTGTAAGGAATGATTGGTCATTTATTTTGATTGGTCATTGTTTGTACTTGATCACTTGGGTTAAAATAAGTACAATTAATCAATCGATTAATATAAATATATAATCTAAAAACTGTCTAGCCACTTTATTATGATCAGCAACTTTGATTGATCATCATTATTTGATTAATTAATGTGGTTGATCATGATTCTGTTAGTCATATGGATGGGTTCATATTTTTGATTAATTATTTGGGTCGATTATAATTTTGGTCTGTCAATTTTGTCAGTCACGCGGATCCTTTGTTACTAATAGTTTGAGGTCATCAAAGTTGTTCAACACACTCAAATTCGCAGACAAGCTGCTTCATCCCCTTTCTCCATTTCCCAATCCACCATGCCTTTTTCCTCTTCAATGGCACTTCCATATCTCGAAGCCGTCATCGGTTCAAAACCCTAATCACTTTCTAATTCAATTCTTACTCTTCGTTTCCGTTGTTGAATCGGAATTGATTGTTCGATTTATAAGAAACTCGTCGTCGAGGTGTTGAAATGAGCGTGGGGGTGTCTAATGAGTGAACACATAGTGGTTTTAAGTATGGATTGGATTGTGGAATTGAGTTTGGAGGTGGTGGCGGCTAGGGGTTTTAAGGGTTTTAGGGGTTACCAGGTTTAGGGGTTTGGGATTTGATTTCTGGGCTAGGGTTATGAGAAGTGATAAATGTGGTTGGATGTGATTTGTAATGCATTGCGATGAGACTGATGAGTGTGTGTTTTGGTGTAGTTGTGGTGATTGGGGATTGGCTGATGTTGAGATTTATGTAGTGTGATGATGAATGATGTGGTGAAAGTTTTTTGGGATTAAGGTGAAGTATCAGCATCGCGTTAAGATATGGATAAATGGAAATTGGTCCTTTTTTTCCTTTTGATCTTTTATGTTTGAACCGTCTGCTTCTTTTGAATTACGATAAGAGCTGACACTGTATGGTTGTTTGATTGCATCTTCTATCTAGGCTTCTTGATCCTGATGTACCTCTTTGAGACTTATCTGGCTTTGAGGCAGCGCGCTGCCCTGAAGTTACCGACCCTTCCTAAGCCTCTCGTTGGACTTATCAGCCAAGACAAGTTTGAAAAGTCTCGTGCATATAGTCTCGACAAAAGGTTCGACAACTGGGACGCCATCTAAACCTTGTTTGTAATATAATTCCCACACTGATCCTCTAGTTCTAACAGATTTCTTTCTGTCTTTCTGTCCCAGCAAGTTTCATTTTCTGCATGAGTTTGTAAGCATAGTGTTAGAAGTTGCAATTTTGGGCTTCGGCGTATTGCCCTTTTTCTGGAAGGTGAGCACAAATTATGTTAGAGAGAGGACCTACATATGCACATATTCTTCCACTAATGCCTTTTACCTCTTTTTAATACAGAGATCTGGAGAAGTTGTGCAATATGTCGGACTCAGTCCAGAGAATGAGATTTTTCATACCTTGTCCTTTTTGGCTGGTGTCATGATTTGGTCACAGGTATTGAAGGCTTTTTTCTGCTGTATCCGGTTAGCCTATGCCCTATGGAAACTGTCATTATATCCGTTCGATTTTGTGTAGCCTCATGAAATTACCTGCACTGCAGGAGCTTAGTTACCCTTCTTAATTTTTTTATTCGAGTAATTGTATGAGGGTACCACTTATCTAAATTTGTATTTTCTTCCCAGTTCTGTTGATTTTGTAGCTTTAAGAAAATTAGGAAGGGAACCGTTAAGTCACTAGAATAAGATGGATGATATGCAGTTGCGTTCTTAGACGACAGTTGAGGTCTTCTTCCAATCATCTTTTGTATCCCTAGAATTGGTCCTTAGGGCCTAGACTCTTCCAGTGCTCAAACGACAGCTCCAGAAAGTCAATTAATAAGCTCATTTGGAGCTGCTCCTTTTTTTCCTTCTCCATCCAAGTACTCTGTAAAAATTCAGATGGGAATTCTATTGACAATGATCATCGGAATGATGATTGTAGGATTCTTCGCTCTTGTTCATATTTCATTATACTTCTCCTGAGGAAATCCAGGACCTTCTTTTTGTTTTTTGTTTTTTTTCAATTCTGAGTATTGAATCTTGTTTGAAATGTTGCATGCACTGATTTTTTTTAGTATGGTGTAGGTCACTGATTTACCTTTTTCTCTTTACTCAACCTTTGTGATCGAGGCTCGCCATGGATTTAATAAGGTAACAATGCTTCCATTATCATGTTTCCTGCTTTTGTTTTGAGTATTTTATTTGGATTTCTTAGTTCGCCGGTTCAGTTATCTTTGAAAAGAAATAATTGAATCCATTACCTTTTATCTTTCCATACTGATAGGCTTTAGTTGGAGTGTTCGACACCTTAGCGTATGTATTTTCTATATTTTACAGCAAACAGTTCGGTTATTCTTTTTGGACATTTTGAAGAGCATTGCCCTATCAATTTTGATTGGGCCTCCCATCATCGCTGCCCTTATTGTGATCGTTCAGGTAACATTCTTAGTATTGAATGTCGTGGTCTTTGTGAATCTAATCATTATGTTCATGTTCTATTGAAATGCGTCGCATATGTATTTTTACTGATTAGTGATTCATCTTGTTATTAATATCCTGAATTTATGCTCCATTGTTCTTCTATGTTGTCAGGTTTCTTGCTCGTTTGAGTGTGTCGTGCTTTTCTTGCTAATTTCTGCTTCTTACCTGGATGCAGAAAGGAGGTCCTTACTTGGCCATTTACCTATGGGGATTTTTCTTTACTATAAGCCTTGTGATGATGACTATTTATCCTGTTCTGATTGCCCCACTGTTCAATGAGTTCACTCCTGTAAGCTTGTTCTTTGATATTCTTGATTCTTTATACTGTTCTATTTGCACGTCTTTGTTGTAATCGGTGCTTTCTTTGCATTGGATCCCATGACGCATAGCTTCCTGATGGAGAGCTGCAGGTCAAAATCGAGAATCTTGCATCATCACTGAAGTTCCCTTTGAAGAAGTTGTTCGTTGTTGATGGATCTACAAGATCAAGCCACAGCAATGTAAGGATGTAACTCCATATATTAGTTCCTCTTATCTATATACTAGCTTGTTCTCTTTCCTTTCCTGCTTTTTTTTTTATTATTGCTTGAGACTTGAGAGTATTATTTGCAACATTCTCTGTTTATCAATAGCTGGTTGTTATGGCCTATAAAATTGGTTTTAGGTTTTTGCAATCCTCTGATTTAATCTATGCTTTATTGAATCCGCTCATCTTTTTTTCATGGTGGTTCACTGAGCTATGCTGCTAACTTGCAGGCCTATATGTATGGATTCTTCAAGAATAAGCGTATAGTCCTCTTTGACACATTGATTGAGCAGGTAAGACCGGATTGAACGGCAGTATGTTTCTTGGCAGTTCATTCTCATGCCTTCAATTATTGATCTGTGTTTTTTCATCTAGTTGTTTATCATTGCTTTAGCGTAAATTTATTGCAACATTGGACAATGACTGCTGTAAATGCCAGCCGCACTTGCTCCCATTTCGTCGGGTAGTCTTGATGTTGGGTGGGACAAAGTTGCTAGGTTGTGAATCTTTGGTCAGTGCCTCGGCTGAGTTGCGAGTTAAAATTGAATATGAATATGAAGGGGCCACTGGATATAGAAAGAAGAGGCGTGCTCATTTCTGTAGATTAGTGTTCAGACACATCTCATTTTAAGACTCAGAGCCAGTGGAAACCGTCTGGGTCAGCAGACCCTTTTTATTCTACTTCAAGTTAGAAGCTAGATCAGTTGAAAGAATGCCCAGGGAAGATAAATGAGTTTTGTTATCTTTCCGAAGTAAGATTTTAGTAAGTTTATATTGATTAAAGATTGTTTGTTGAAGTAGGAACTGAGATGGTCTTCAATAATTTTTCGCACGATAACATGTGGAGTAGTTTTCTCTTGTTTATTCCTTCTCCTATGTATCTTGGTGATAGCTTTTGGAAGTGTCAATTTTTCCCATGTCTCAGATATGTTAAAATTTTGTGCTGCAACGCCTTTTCTTGTACCTGATAAAGATTACTTGATTACTGTCTTATTAGTGCAAGAATCCAGACGAAGTTGTTGCTGTTATTGCTCATGAACTGGGACACTGGAAGCTCAATCATACTATGTATTCTTTCGTTGCCGTTCAGGTATCCACAATACCGAGAACTTTGTGTTGCTTGTCAGTGCTTGTTCCTGTCTGTGTTTCTTTAGTACACGACTTGGTCTTAAAGGGTGTGCCCATCTGAAGGGTGTCTGTATTGAAGGAGATCTTCAGAGTGCTAAGTACAATTGACTTTCTGTTAGTGAACTAACAAAGGAACTCGAGTGTAACATTCTTTCCTTCATGCTACCAAAGACATTTGTGCTTAGCACCCCTTACAGACATGAGATTACCCCAAGGAATGCATCTCTCTGTATAAGAAATTTGCCTAGGAGAGGAGCGTAGCTGCTCAGCGGAAATGAAGAAAACCAAGTGTTTCTTGTTTTTAGCATGTCGAGTGCGAGATTGGCTTCGAGAAGTCGTGGCCCAGTAGTGCCGGCATCCATGGCTAGACTTTGCAAATCCAGATGACAGATTTGTATATGGTTGAAGGGGACTTCATGCTCTGTGATAATTCGAGCTATCCCAGAATAGATATACACTGGTCATTGTTGCTTAAACCAGTTGGGAGTGTAAGCCACATTTCATTGATTTTTCCAGCTGAGCTTATGTTAGTGGGAAGCTGTTTCTAAAGTGGTGGTGAAATCAAACTCTACCACAGATTTAAACTGATGAAAAAAATTACAATGACAGTTATATATTAAAAATCCCCCTCACGTGAAAACCAAAAAAGCCTGAAGCATGACAATGAGATAGCCCACACCGTAAACAGGGGTTGCAGGATTTCAGCTCGTGACGAGATATCTTACATGCTATGATATTGTGAAGCGGTGAAACAAACACTACTAAAGATCATTCTGAATTTCTGATGATCGAAGTCTTAATTTAACATGTACATCGTAATTGCTATCGGTGATTTTTCTAGTTTCAATTGACTTGTTGATTTCCCTCATTTAGACGGTTCATTGCAATGCTTTTACTTTTTACTTGGGCATGTGTTGTGCTTCTTCTTTCAGAATAAGATGCATGAGCGGGTGATTCCCTTGTTTCATTCCTATTTGATTTTACTTGAAATGGTGCAGATTCTCTCATTCTTGCAATTTGGAGGTTATGCACTTGTGAGAAACTCAAAGGACCTGTTCGAAAGTTTTGGATTCGATACTCAACCAGTGCTCATTGGACTCATCATTTTCCAGGTTCGAAGAATTTAGTTCCTTCAGCATGAATTTTGCTAATTTAAATTTATCTTCGCACCTTTCTCGATAAAAAAAAATTCTTTTGCTCTGTTTGATATTGTTGTTTGATTCTATGCTATGTGGCCAGCACACGGTGATCCCTCTCCAACACCTTATTAGCTTCGGAATGAATCTCGTTAGCCGTTCCTTTGAATTTCAGGTTTCCTTTTTCTCTTCTTATTTTGTAAGCTTTTGTATTTTCTGAATGTTCATTCTATGGTTTTGTCCCCCCTTTCTATGGTACTTGGTTACTTACTGATAGTTATCTCCCTATTAGGCGGACGCCTTTGCAAAGAAGCTAGGGTATGCACAAGAACTTCGATCCGGACTTGTGAAGCTACAGGTATCTTGCAATGAACGTAATATTTCTCCTAAACTGATAGTTTCTTCTTTGATGTAATCCATGGTCGTAATGGAATCTCCTGTTTATCGGCCATGGCCGTAATCATCCCGTGTCCCTTTATTTATCACGTGTAGCTATATGTAATTCAGATCGGGAAAAATGTTCATTCCTGCTCCTATTGTAGCGGTCAATTTACACCGTGATTCACTTGTTTGGCCACATTTTTTTTAGTGTCCTAATGCTTTTATTTGCATGGCTTTCTTTTTCTGATCTGCTCTTTACCTTATGGTTGAGGACAAGCCATGTAATTTGCTAAGCATTGATCGTTTGGTGTAACAGGAAGAGAATTTGGCCACGATGAATACAGATCCTTGGTACTCGACTTACCACTACTCTCATCCCCCGCTCGTTGAAAGATTGGCCGCAATGGACAAGCCCGACAAGAAATCCGATTGATACGAGTTCTGTGACACTATCTTCATACAGTTGCTCTTACACGTGAAGAAATTCTACATCTCTAGTAGAGATTCTCTTCTATGTTCATGCCCTCTTTAGTTTCATTTTTCGCCCCTTGGGTAACTTTTGATTGCACATTTGCTAGAAACACGAGGTTATGTGCTTCTGCTAGAGGGATTATCGTACTAAAGGTGAGGAAAATGCAGAACTACTTGCAGAATAGATCTTCGCCTGTGTGTACTTTGGCTCTGTCCTGTGTTCTCAGATAGGCGTGTTTGGATGTTTACATCTTGTTGTGCCTCAGCAAGTACCACAATGATTTAGGATTGACATTCGTGTTTTATTACAACGATTACGCTTCTTTTGCCGAAATTGGTCTTCCTGATGGTTTTTTATGTCTTTTATGTTATGAATTTCTTTAAAGCTTATGGAATATCGTGCAACGGCTTTTTCACATCTTTAACCGGGGATGTGAGTTCTTTCTCTCATTCACCATGTCCCTGGAGCGCTATCATATGTTCTCTCGAAACAGTTCATTCAGAGGATGCGGGAGTAACTGATGAGAGACATCAGAAATCGAGTTGTCCAAGAGACGACCCTTCTCAGTGGCGAAACTAGCGGGATCACTCCAACATAGAATCACTCGTGGCAAGAATTAGTTACGGTTAAGAATGATTTTGCATATGGTCGATCGTCGTGCAAACGATATGATGCTCGTGGCTTAGTAGTATATCGCTTGTGTGATGAAACAGCCTTCTGACAAGTTGATCCGTCTTGCCTATTCCTTCACAGATATCACTCCGCTTGGCCAGGTTGGTTCATATCGCATGCAACGTCTCATCTCCAGTATAAATAACTGATCAAACAAGGCAAAAAAACATCAGCATCAAGATGTCGAAGCCTTTGATCACTGTCCTCGCTTTCTTCCTGATATCTGGTTTCGCTTCCGCTGCCAGGCCTCTTACTGATAAAGTTTTCCAGCCCATACCAGTGCCTAAACCGCCACTCTATGGCTCTGGCCTTGGCCTCGATGTTGGATGGGGACAAGGCTGGCCATGGGGAGGCCATGTAGGTGTTGGAGTCGGTCCTAATCCTGGTGACACAGGGTTCGACGTTGGGTGGGCGCCTGGATGGCCCTGGGGCGGTCATGTTAGTTTCGGGATACCTGGCTTTCCACTTGGAGGCTTCGGATTACCATTTCCTTTTCCGTTTCCATTTCCTACTATACCTGGTTCTCCGTGTCCCTGGTGCATTCCAGGCGGTATCCCCATGTTCCCGACTCCTCTACCTGTGCCATACAAAGGAGCTCCAATAGAGCCCCAATCTGAGCCTACAACAGGACCACCAGATTTTGCGCCTCCAACAGGACCGGAAGAGTTTACTCCTGCAGGATCTGGGCAACACCCCTGATGCGTTGATAAACATCTAAGCTGATAATAAGCGGACTGCCGACCAAACTTGATTTATAGCATTGCCGGACTGGTTATTTTCTTTGTTATTGTATTGATGCACTACTTATAATTGCTATGAAGTTCATTGTCATATGAAATGCCCTTAAATGAATGCTAAAGTTTGGTGTTCTTGCTGCAGTATCTATTTCATTACATATCGTTTGACATCATTGCAAGAGAAAAGAAGACATTTTTTATTTTATTTTTGCTGAAGAACTTTATGTAAGCATCAGCAAATAGCCTGTCACAAATATATCGTATGAGAGATTAGAACTTCTTTCAAATATACGTCTCTGAGTAACTATGATTAGACAAAAGGACCAAACCTGTGAACTACCACATTCGTCATGGAGAAATTTCTACAACCATATAAACCTCAATACAGATATCAAACGTTGTAGATCCAAATAATCTAAGTATAAGTCTTCCTAAACTATGAGTAAAACCGCAGTTCCGATTTCTCCTGCATTTCTCCTCTAGGCAACCACCATTTTCCTATTTCGGAAGCAGAGCAGCGGATTCACTCGTAAAACTTCAACAGCATTCTCCAGTACCTCGAGCAACTCGGATTCAAATGGATAGCCCTGAGAATCCAGTTCTGTGCTGTGTCATGGCCCTCAACTCCAGATTCTGCTTCAGATTCATCAGCAGATTGCATCGCAAGCAAATGCATTTGGAAGTAAATTTCTGCCGGCCTCATCAAAACTGTAGAAAGAAACAGGTTAGCGAGAGAGATCCCGGGACATTTTGAGTCTGATAACCTGAGGCAGCTATACCCCGGATGGTTTCTTGATAAACCTCCAAATTTGTAGAGTCGAGGGAGTAAACCAAAATCTACACTACTAAGCAACCTTTGAGGAGCTGCGTTTCTATGTGAAACATATGACTAAACTATCAAGTTGTATTAAGTAGAATCCAACCTGGTGGCCATGAGAACCATTCGTCACGGAGATTCTTTTTCCACTTGGGCGAGTAAAAGAGAAATGACAGGAAACTGAGACAATGAGGGATTTTTCGCTTTTTTCAGGCTTCTCATGGCGTCGGAAAGATACTCTGGGTGCTGGCTCCTCGCAAGTTCCATGCAGATGGCACCTGTGTCCATAGAACAGAAAACATAAGAAACCGGCATAATACAGGAAACACAATGCCACAAAAAAGAGCAGCGAAGTTGATGAAATATTACCATGGCAGAGTAAGAAACTGCTCTCAGAACCAGCTAACGAACAAGCATCAGCGACAAACTCTTCAGCTCGCAACAAATTGCTAGCCGATGAAGAAATCAAACCGAGTTGCAAATGGTACACCGCCAAACACATATTCAATGAATTCTTGCCACCATTTAAACAGTCCCTGAACCCCAGTTCAACTCTAATGGGATTGTATTGAGATTCAATGAACTTGAGGCAGATCCAGCCAATGGGGTAATCCGTTCGAAGCTCCAAGCATTTCATATACTCATGCTTTATGTTCATGTAATCATCCTTGGCGGCATGAGCATGACAGAGTTGCAGATGGGCAAAAAACAGGTAGTGATTTGGCAGCGGAAGCTCAGATGCATCTTTTGCACAAGAAATAGAGGTCAACAGGTCTCCGCTGTGCAGACCAACTTCAGAGGCAGTAAGCAGAAGTTGAAACTTTTGATATTGAGAAGAACTAGCTCCTTCTGAATAAAAGTCATGAGATAGAGCAGAGCATATCAATCGGTTGAGTACGATGAGAAGATGATGAGGATATTAGGACTCTCGTGCTTGTTGCAGAAGATTAAGTATAAACAAGTACTTGGCACTGTGATTCCATGGTTCTTGGCGCACCCATCTGCACATCAAAAAATAATGACCAAGTGCTTGGAAGGGGAAAAACTACTACATATTACAAAAGTTTATCCTGTCCTAATTGGTCAGCCGGGGGTCAACGATGTGGGTGGTGTATAAGGTAGCTCATCGTGAGGTATTGCCTAGAAAAGGATGGATTTGTTAGCAATGTTATGACTCATCTGAAAAAAGTTAAAAGCGAGAAGATAACACTACATTAATTACCTCTGCATTTGTTGAATCACACTTGCTCCTGGTTTTCCCTGGTATTCACAGGCCAACAAAGAGTGCTGAACATAGCTGTCACGAGGAGGGACATGGCAAGCAACAGCCACGGCACCAGAGATCTCAAGCCCTGATCTTAAACCTTCTTTGTTGTTAGAGTGGGCAGCTATGGAGCACCTACTAGCAACATGAACACGGTCCCATCCTTCGACAGCCAGTAACAGATAACCAAGCAAGTTCCTGCAAGTGATAGTGTAGTCAATAACCAACACATTATGGCGTCATCAGATTGACATATACCCATAGCTGACGGCACCATACAGGCAAAGAGTAGAACAAGCATGCACGGCAGCCAACCCCATCATGAAGGCCAGAAGATTTGAATGAAAGATTTTCAACCTGGTGACAATTTTGAGATTTATTCCATTTTTGAAAAAGAATCTTGACGTGATAGTAAACTAGAGGTACCTTAAGAGCTTAGCATTAGGAAACAAATGAAGCGCTTTCCTAAGATGAGCAATAGCACTTTGCATTCCAAGTGAACCTCCTGATCCATTCTTCAGCTGCATTCGTTACCGCAAGTATCACATTGCATTAGATTCAGCTTTCTCGAGCAGATAGAAACAAGAAAAATGATCAACTAGATGCTTTGACCACAGGACCTACCAGTTTACTCAGAGCAACGAGACCATGCATTTCTATGACCTCTTCACGTGATGACAGGAAGCTCCTACTGCTCGAAACAACCAACTCAAGGCGACCACTTTCATCAAGAGCATGCACGGCAGATACAATAAAACTGACTTCTGCACTCTGGAATAGTTCCTTTGCCATTTTCGAGATGCTATTGACAGATGATTGTAGTCCAGAAATGGAGTACAAGAGTCTACAGATCAGACTAATGAGAGCTGCTGAAGGCTGTTGCATAGTCACTGAAATCTTGGCCAAGTCTCTAACAGCACACAATGCTAACTCGCTCTTGCCAAGTTGCCATAACGATATGGCATATATCTGCAGGCTTTTCACATCAAGTGGACCTAGGAAATGGCAGCCAAAATCAGCGACAAAACCAAGCAGGGAAACTACCACCACCACCAGACTCTTTAGCCCGCCTAGCTAACCAAGACCTAACAAGTTGGAATTCTCCAGGAGATGTCTCCATTTCAATCATACAGAGTTAAAGAAAACTGAATTAGAATCGAACAAACCTGCTCCCTTCAGATCTTCCAGCACCTCTACGGCATCAAGGGCATTCCCTGCCTGCAGAAAACAGAACCAGTTTCTGATTGACAAGTGATCAATTATTCGCCATATAGACAAAAGAAAAATATACTCACAAGTTCCAAAAGTGGCCATATTGTTTTCCCTATATTGCTGAAAGCAAACATATCATACCCAATGCCAAGTAGTTCAGAATGTCCATGCCACCACAAGTAAATATCTATCAAAAATTTTGTAAAAGGAAATCTCTTTTACATATACTAAGATAGAGATCTCAGTCAATGTTATGAATTTTAGATAACAAGGGACTTTTTATCTGCTTCTGAAAAAAATCGGCACCTTCCACTTTTGAAACAGGAAGCTTGGAAGTCGGCCCATGTACGCCTTTAAAATCTGAAATTCAACTAAGCAAGAGCTCATCACCTACCTTACAAAGCACTCTGGCCAGGTCAAAAGAGACATCTACTAAATGAGATCTATGTGTGGAGCAAGTAGAATTCCTCATCATATGTAGTGCTATCCGATAAGATGCGGCTGAAGATTGATGTTTGGATTGAGCCTCACAAACAACTCCACTTAAATAATGGACTTCAGGATAAAAAGGTGCCCGATGCACGGCCTGTTGAATGGCTCCAAACACCTATTCAGGAATTATCAAGAGATTCAGTTACTCCACCATATTCAATTTCTGGCACACAGTTTACTGCTTTTGATAATCATTTCATACCTGAGATGAAGACAGTTGACCAAAAACCATAGCAAGTTTGGCAAGACCAATCTGATATTCAGCAAGCTGCCAACCAAAAAGATTCACACGATGAAAATAGATTGAAGATAATTTAGTCAAACAAGTTCAATAGGAAGAACAAAACGAGAGAGGTATTGACAACTTTATCAAGACAAATCCAGTTTACGGAGTATATATAGAGGAATGACAAGCCCAATGACCTGACGAAATAAAGCTGAAAGGCAAAGATACAGGAATTTTTATATACTCTCCAAAACCTACACATGCAGTAGGACTACCACTTTGAACTCTGGACATGAAAGCATATGAAAGAATTTGCATGAATCAACAGAAGCTTACAGGCATTATCTGCACAGCACGTAAGCAGCTCTCATATGCCTCATCGGTGATGGGCTCTCTGCAATACCATTACGCCATCATTGACAAAGACAAAACACAAACAATGATAAAATTCAGAAGTCCAAAGGGATACACAAATAACAGCAAAAACATAACTGTCACCTTCCAAGTAAAACGGCTGACATGCCCGCCCATGGTAAAGCAAGAGAAGGCTCTATACTTCTGGCCTCGTCAAATGCATCCCCAGCCAGTTGCTTTTCCTCCAGTTCGCTGTATAGCTGTAAAATCCATAAATCAAAGTTTGTTGCTAGGAGTATTACAATTTTTACCAAAATATCATGCAATATCGTACCCAAAAATAAATAAATAAATAATTAATTAATAATAACACAAGAGATGCATTATGCATATTCCGATGCAAAGAAAAATACAAAACATTTTCCTAAAATCATACAAGGACGGAGAAGGAGAAGCTAGCCGGCTCTGTTCCTGCCAATCAGCAGGATCCGATAAGCCCAAAAGAGTACCTTTCCAAGATAGGCCCACGCAACAGCAAGAGATACATTCAATTGCAGTCCCCTGATGAAGGCATGTTGCTTCAATGCTTTATGCCCAGATAAGCATCCCAATAACACCCAAAACTCAAAATTATCGCCGTCCAGTAACAAACCTCCAAGCGAGACATCTTCTCAGGAAGCTGCCTGGTGACAAAATTGGTAAGTTGACTTTTCACCAATGGGAAAGAGGTATAACACAGGTAAATCAGTTGGTGAAAGCGCCTCACCAAGAATTTGAGTCGCTTTCATTTGTCTCCTTCAAGGAGGAAGCCAAATCAGTAGCAACTGCGATATCAGTATAAGCAGTTGCAAGCCACGGTGCTAAGTGCAAAGCCCTCTGGAAAGAATTGATAGCTCTGACTGATGCCAAACTACAAGTTCTTTTCCAGGAGAACAATGATCTAGTGAAAGCTTCCCCATCTTTCTCAATCATTCCTCCTCCTTTGTTCCATGGGTAACACCGTGCATAAGTCAGCTACAAATAACAATGAAACTGATCCCATTAGCTAATTAGAGTCACATGAAATAGTAAATCTCACACAAGGAAACTTAATGTGAGCAAGAAACTCCACATGTTATACGCGAAAAGAACAGATGGAATAGATTTAAATGGCATTGGATGCAAAACCAAATCTGTAGACTGGAGAAATAGCCCAGAAACTGAGATAATGAATTCATTTTACCTGGATGTTACCATATAGCTTCCAGATACATGACATGTTCCCAGCTGAAAGAGTGATTGCAATTGCAATATCAGATGCCTCCTGCGGATCAGATAATATATGTAAGAAAATGCTTATTCTTGGAGCGCAGAAAGCAACTATTGTTGTTCACATAAGAATCTCCTGACCTCTAAAAGAGATGCTGCCCATGCAAAAGCACCTGTATTCATGCACTCTTTCGACAATGCGAAAAGCCCTGAAGCAAGCCCATATTTTGCAGATACGTTATGGGGGTATAAGTCCAAAGCTTTCTGAAATTGTTCTACACCCTAACCCATTTAAAGACATCATTAGTCAACAGCTCATGTTAAGCACGCCATTCAATGTGAGCATCAATACATCATAATAAATAGGATATAAGTAATAATGCATACCTCTCTGAAGGAACCAAGCATAAGCAAGATATTCCCACTCTCGATCATAGAGAAGGCTCTTGAATCATCCAACTCCAAAGCTCGACCATATGACTAGTAACATCGCAATAGACACAGACACATGATAAATAGGAAGAATCACCATCACAATTTTTAGAAGCCAACATGAGACACAAGATCACCAGAAAAAAAAATTGGAAACAACTTTCATAAACATATTGAAAAATGATCACAAGCAAAATGGACAGTGATCTCTAGAGTCATCAACTAGGCAGCAGATGAAGTGAGTCTGCCAACTTCTCCAGCTGACATACAATCTTGTGCTATTGGGTTTACATAGGATTTAAGTACAGGGAATGGAAGCAAAAAGGAGAAAGTACCTTGATAACCCAGGTATACATAGCAAGTTGTTGATAGGCAAGCCCAAGGGCCTGTGACAGAAAAGAGAAATATTTCCATTCAGGAATTTATTCCTACGACAAACATCATATATCTGAAGTAACAAGAATGCCGCGTACCTCCCAAAGATCAGCGGAGGCAGGAAAGGCTCGGATGGCGTTCTAAAGGTTTGGGGCAGCCTCCAACCACCTCTTTTGACTAACCTAATCAAATGAAACGCATATGAAAATTTACTTAGCAGAGAGATTCCTTGCAGCATGTTGCATCAAGTGCAAGAAAAAGAATATTTAAGCTAGCACTACGAGTTAACCCACGACAATATAGGGAGTCATAAAGAACGAGAATCAAATCAGAATTACCAAGAGATAGCCCAGCCTGCGAAGGGCCCAAAAATCCCTTGATGACTCAGTTGAAGCTTCCTCACATACCACAATCTCCAAAGTCTCTTTTCCATCTTCATCCCGCAAATCACATAATGTTTCCTGTTTCGATTTGCATGAGTCACAGGGAAGCAAAATTCTTAAATAACCAGGAATCAGGAGTTCCACCTTTACTTTAAAGCAGGTAATTAGTTATTCCATTTAAAATCAACTTGAGCCAAGAACTAGGAACAACACATTATCAGGAACTTAACAATAAGCCATCAATGAGCAACAGAATAAAAAGAAAGCCAACCCCGGAATACGAATCATCAGGATTGAGGGACACCGCCCTCTGGTAGCACTTGAGAGCTCTATGTTTGTCCAATGCACTATAATAGTCTCCAAGGTACCTAAACGCTTCTCCATTCTGTGGATTCAATTTTGCTGCTAATACAAAATGCTCTGCTGCCTTTTCCCTCCATCCCTTCCCTCTCTCCCACAGAAACAGTGCCTGAGCCAAAAGCATCTCTGAAGTCACAAATTGTCGAACTTTGCAACAAAAAATGGAAGCAAATGGGCAAAACCAAATATCTTCAAAACAAATGAATGCATGATTACACAGAGCCCAAATATCCAATGCATCCAAAATAAAAACTTACAACGACAACTCAAGCCTTCATACGTTCTTGAATAGAAGGTATTGCCTCGTACCACCTCATTTGACAAATGACTAGGAAACAATAATCAACATTGAAAGCCAATAAGTAACAAAGGACATCATGAAATAGTCATGACATGGATAACACTGCATACGTACATCTTGGATAAGACTTGTCTACGACACGGTATTTTAGGTACTTATGAGATTCATATACATTTTTATGACGTGAGCAACTGGGTGGTTGTTGTCTTAAATACTCTATCCGGCCCATAATTCTTAGAACACTTACTATTTTGGGTCGTCTTACAAATTTTGCAACACTTGCTTTATTTCCTTATTTGAAAATGATATTATATTTAAATAACCACAATATCTTACCACACTCCACAACATCCTCCCTGGTTCTCTTTTATCCTTTCTCATCAAACTCACCACCATCCTAAAAAATCACAATATACTAATCAGCATATATAGCAAATTTAACACATAAAAATCCGATCCATGTCAAATCCGTTGCAAGAGTTGTGGGATGGAGGGAGTAACATAAAGTCAAGGAATACACACACTGTCAACCAGAAAGTAAAAAAACATGGACTCTCACCAGATTAACGTGATGAGAAGGCTCATCCGGCTCTTTCTCCACAGCATCTTCCAACGCCCTCAGCTTCCCCTCATCATCCTCTTCCTGCAAAACCCATAAAGGTAACAATTTTCACCACCAAAACACCAAACAAACACCACCCAATACACAAAATCAACAGACAAACAATTACATACAAAAGGACATCTCACCGTGCTCGTCATGTTGTCAAGTTTTGTGCCCAATTGAACTCTATAATGTTTCTAGCTTGTTGCATCAAAAATTAAACTTGAATCAACCCAGAGAGAATTAAACAAAGGGAAACAGAAACCCAATTGTGTGCTCTAGCAAAGAATGAAACTGTGATTTTTGCGGTTCTAGGGTTTTGAAGTTGGATTTGAAAAGTGATGAGTGTTGGGGCTTCGATGTGCGTTCAGGATTCGGATATGCAGGAGGATTCTGTTGGTCGTAAAAGGAAGAGGGATTGCTTGTCGAAAATGTTACAATGGACGGGTAACGCCGCCAACGATCCTAGGAAACCAGAAATCGGATCGTTGCCTGAGAGTTACAAGTGGAAATCCTATGGAAATGAAGAGTTGTGGAAGCAGGTTCTGTCTGCCCGAAAGGCGTTGTTTGTCGAAATGTCTTCCCTGCCGAATGCTGAATAACCTGCTTGGAAGGTATGTTTTCTGCCATCTTCACTCCGTGCTGAAATTAGCTGATATAAGCTAAATTTTAGCTTTGAAGGTATGAGTTTCATTGTAGTCCATGAGCTGTGGCTTAGTTTTTTCAACTTAATATTCACTACTTCAATTTATGTAGAATGTCACAATTCAAATTTCATAAAAAAAATTCACATATTTGCTCATCCTTTAAAAAAAAAACAAATCTTCCAAAAAAACACATATCTTCATTATTACGATACGACAATTTTACGTAGAAATACAATTCTAATAATCTGATGATGTGTACCGTTGTATTTTTTATATTAAGGGGTACAACAAAATTTACAGAGACGAACAACTTCCTCGCATCTTCAATCAACACCCCACAGCAACGTCTTCACCCATTGCTTGCACCTTCCTCAACGACGACGAAATCAACAAAGCACCGCCAATCAACCATCGCCGCTCCATTGTCACCGCCACACGACTTATCTCCTAGTATGAATCAACATCACCTCCTGCCAAGGTGTACAATCACGAATTGCAATATGTCTTCGTTAGAATTGCGGTTCATTGGAATTGTTAGAATTGAAATACGTCTTTGTCGGAATTATAGTTGTACCTAGTTGTACTTCGTCATCGTCAAACCAATCGTGACACCTGACGATCCCAACCCACCATCACCCTCTTTGTCGATCGTAAAACAAAGCCATAATCTCGTTGCTCACCCTCATTCGTGTCATTGTCGATCTTACTCACATAGTGCAACCATAAGTATGTTACAAGCCATCGGCTTTGCTCAACTCTAATCAATGCAGAATCAGATTTTTATGACCCATTTAAGGTCAACTCAGGATGGAGGGGTTTTACCTCTTATGAACCATTCGCCAACTCGGGTTCATCCGCCCGGCGCTACATACCCGACAGATTTGATCCCGATCAATAAAAAACCACGTACCTAGAATCAGAACGTCATCAAAAAAACGTCCATTTTCATCTTAACCCCTAATCGTCGGCTCACGTATTGGCTCATATACAACAACCACGTACTGTGATGTTTGAATACCACATACTGAATTCTCCATTTCATGAAAGGGAGAATTCACGGATCACACAAAAAACAATCATGTATAGGTTTTAACATCACCGATTTTAACATCACCAAGAACAAAACCTCATTTAAAACATGAAACCACTATCAACAACGTAAGAGTAACATGATTTTCGCTTTCAACAAGAATAGTCAAATTCCAAATCCATTACAACACAGCGCCTCAAAGAAAACACGAATCCATAACCAACAATAAAGGGTCATCTTCAAGGTGATCTTCGCATGCGACAAGAATCAACAAACACCAACCACTGCAAAGCAACCCCTCAAACACGAAATGAGAACAAGATCCCTTCAAAGATTCCTTGGTCGAAAGGGTGAAGGGAGATCCCTTCATCACTGGCGAAGGGATCGAGAACTGGGAGTTAGAGATGGTGATCGAAGGTGGCGGCCCGTGCAAATGCAACAAAATGCTTGATAGAATTCTAGGAAGAAAACATTCCTAACAACGTGAGATTGATATTAAAAAAAAAAAGGAAATAAAGCTCGGTCAAATCTTCAATAACTCGAGCAAAAGATTTGATTTTCAAAAATATTTTGAAAAAGAACACGAAGTGGTACTCGGTTGGAAAAAAAAGGGTGGGGTACTTCAGGGAAAATAATTTGGCCGAGAGATATCTTCGGATATTTCTTTCTACAAATTTCGATTTATATTTAGATATTAAATAGATTTTGTTTTGTAAAAGATTTAAAATTTATTTATTTTGGGGTTTTAAAATGTTTTTTAAAAAATTAATTTTTTCCCAACTTAAGATGATATTAAGATATTATTAAAATATATGTTTTGATAATCCTGAAAAAAAAATACTCCCTCCATTCCACAAAAGATGCAAAATATATATATTTTCTATGTATGAATACAAGTCTTATTTTTATATCAAATCATATCTGATCGTCCCGTAACATGTAATAAATTAAAATATATAATTTAATTGATGTTTCACGATAAATTTATAAAACAAAATAGCATTTGATCGTCGTTACACGCGTATCAAATTTACATCGACACATATGTTAAGTCAAATTATTGCATTCTTTCCGAGGGAGTACCTAACATGCCTTCTTCTCTTTTTTTCCTCTCCTTCCATCATCACTGTGAAAAACAGAAACTAGAGACATATACCTTTGATAAAGTAAAGTTTTCCAATCCTGTATGGCAAAATTGCGAAATTTCTCAAGTTGTGCTGGACAATGTTATAAGGTACATTGTATTTATGAATGAAATATAAAATATGAATGAAATGCAAGCATGATACGAGAAAATACGATTTTAATATAAAAATATCATATTTATACAAAAATGACCTAAACCTGATTTTGCCACTTATTTTTCCTTTATGTCAATTTCTACTCCAAATAAATTAAATTAATTGTCTATAATTATTCACCAAATATCCATTAATTATTAACTAAAATTATTTTAGTTAATTTATATTTCTATAAATACAAACTCTTTTCTCCTTGAAAAACTTTTTACAAACATAAAAACACTTCTTATCATACAAGAAAAGAGATAAGAAAGAGAAGAGAAGAATGAGAGTTTGAGGAGAAGAGAAGAAGATATAGTTATATGACGATGAGGATTTTTCACCATTAATAAGAGATTATGATCATCTTATTTAAAAATTTTATGTAAAGACATAGGCTCTGTGATAAATTTCATTTTTAATATATGTTGAATCCTCATATGTCTAATTTTTGATAAAGTTGATAGATCATGATTTGGAGTTCTAAATCTCAAAATATAAGTTAAAATATACAAATATGTTAATCTGTAAAAACTGATTATAGGGATCATTTTGTGACTTGATCTGAAATTACATAGAAAAAGTTAAAAAACGAGCTTTATATCAATGGAAAGTTCTTGAAGTCTAGTTTTCAAACTAGTTTAAAATTTTAGATTTGAATTTATATATAAGGATTAATGAACTGATTAGTAAAGTAAGGTCAAACTGTCTGATTTATTAGAAAATATAAATTTGAATGAATAAATCGTTATTATTGATAAGGTTTCATGATGAAAATTTTAATTCAATGGAAAGATTATGGAGTATAGTTTGTGTAGAATTTTACAAAATAATTTTTGAAGTTATAAAAAAATATTATAAATTTAAACGTGTCAAATAGTCATAATGGACAAAATCCGAAATGAACCATTTTGACCTCAAGACAACTCCAAATGTTCACAAACATTTCTAATAATAAATACATGAAATCATTATCATTGACTATCAAAGAGTTTTTCAAAGGTTGGCACTACCACATAATATTATTATGACGGTTTATTCAAGAAGTACAAACAAATATGCTTAACTCCATAACATGAACAATCATTCAAATGGATGTGTCTTAATATGTTTTCCTATTCTATTATAGAACTCGGAGACACTGCTCGTTGTCACTTAAGGACGAGGTTGAACCTCTGCGTCTGAAGAACTGTGATAAACGTTTATATTCATTGTATGTGGCGATATATATTATTATACCGTAAGTAATCTTTGGACGTAATCACTATATGTGGCTGACGTAAAATATTGTCCGCAACTGCTGTATGTCATGATAAGATGATCTGTGTGTTTGTGTTATTCATTGATTACTTGTATAAAAAGGATGAGTGAGTAAAATGAGTGTAAATCTATAGATTGTGAGATAACTCTATGACATAAAACACAAAGAGCATTGTGAGATCATTTTGATATACAGTGATTTGATGGTGACATTTTTCATCGACCTTATGAGATCGTTTTGGTATGAGGGTATCTCACTGCGGAAACCCTAGGCTCCAGTTTGGCTAATTTTCTTTTGCAGATGTCTCTTTTGTTAAACTTGAAGAGGGCTTATTTATGAAATTGAATAAGTCTCGTCAAGGACACAATTATAACATTGAGACTATCTATTATCTGTTGTCTCTGTGTGATTAATATAGTAATAAGTATAACAAAAGTTTGAGTGAGGTGTTGAGTGTAGCAGTGTGTAAGACTTAGAGTGGGGACCTATGATATCATAATAGCATTGTCTCAATTTGTTTGATATGGAGGTCTTGGCTGTCATATTATAAAGAGTATGACGGTAAGAAATGATATTAACAATGTCTGGAGTGTCGATGGACACGTACTTTCGAACGTTGTTACACGGTATTAAATGTGTTTATGTGACTATGCTGAGTTACTGACATGCTTGTGATGATAATTGTGAATGTCAAATTAGAATAATAATTTCATAGTGATTGAATAAAGGATATGAGTGATCATTTTCTTTTTCTTTTTTTTTATCATCTTTTCTCGTGTAACCTCTTATAAGAGGACCGTTACGTTATTGAGCTTATATAGCTCACGGTTACTATTTTTCTATATCTTTTTCTTCTTTTTGTTACAGAGCAACACTTGAAGGAAAACTGTGACCTGAGATTGAATGTTAGATGTAACTTATGTGTGAAAGATATTGTGATCTTAGAAAAAGAAATAAATTTTGTTGCGAAGATGATATTCTGAGTTATAATTGAGTGCATCAAAAGTTTCTAAACTAATGATTTTGGATAGTAATATATATATTAGATTAAATTGTAAAATTTGACGCACGTGTAATCACGAATAAACGTAGTTTTTTATAAATTTATCGTGAAACATCTATGATTATGTGTAAATTACGTATTTCAATCTAATAAATATTATGAGTCGATAATACGTGACTTGATATGAAAACGAGATTTATTTTCATGCATATATAATAATACAAAATACATATATGTTGTAAAATATGTGGGACGGAAAGAGTATTTACTTGTGAGTTGAGAAAATTAAATTAGGGTTTTTTGTGTGTATAAATGGATTAAAAATTAATAAAATTATGTTTTTATCTTTATTTTAATATGCATATAGTTTTGTGAAATTTTGTGGTGTGGGTCATTTGTTTTTTTTTTTTTTCTTTTCATTTTATCTCACTTTCCCTCCTAAACCCCTCAATTTGAGAGGTTAAATGGAGAGAATAAAATTAACCAAACTTCACTTCCTAATACCTCATCTCCTTCCCTTCACAAAACTCACAAAACACATATTTTTTTAAGTATTCCCATCACAATACTTCCTTTTTTTTTTTCCCTTTCTCCATTTATAACTTACAAACATAGCCTTAGTCTATGCATATGCTTTAACTATGATGTCAACCATTGATTCACGTGTAAAAACAAAGTGATCAAAATGGAGAATGCTTTACAAGTTTTTTTTTTTTTTAATTGAAATCTTACATATTATATAAAATGAAACAAAAAAACGAAAATATGGATCTATTGAATATCATTTTTGTTTTATATTTTTTAGTTTTCGTTTCACATGTTGATAAAACAAAGTTATTATTTTTTATTTATGTTTTATTCCTTATCCATCCTCATCTTCATCCCAACCCTTCCTACCTCAGTCGGATTCCGACAGATGTAATGTGATCAGAATCCAACATATATAAATCATAGCATCTGAAAAAAAAAAAAATATAACATTTGAAAAAGAAAAAGAAAAAATACCATCGAAATCGAAACCACAACAAGCAATGCCAATACCAACACACCAGCAAACAATCCCACCATCTTTTTCTATCTTGATTAATTGGATTCATCCTGATACACAATTCTATTTTGTTATTCGATTAGTGCAAGGATTAGTTTGCATTTATTATGACATTATCAGCACTACATGTCTTTGATCTTCCCACCATAGTCCATGAGTTAACTGCACTATTGCCTTGACTGGTTTGAGACTTTGCTTGGGAATTCTGAGCTCCTATCTTCATCGTTGTGTCATTAATCCAATTTGCAGCCGAATATGTGGACAAGTCTGATCTTCTTGGCCCCTCTATTCGTCATCCCAGAGGACATGAAGCCACCAAGAAGGCGCCTGTACATGTACGGCCATCAAGATGGTGATGGAGAAGTCGTCGACGATGGAGTTGTCTCCGACGACGGAAGAAGCGGTGGTGGTGGAGAAGGTGGAGGGTATGTCTCCGGTGGCGTCTATGAAGTGGGATCTCAGTTGGCGGAGGAGAAAAGCGATGATGTTATTGGAGGAGGCGAAGTGGAAACAGAGCGATGGTGTCGACGCCGGAGATGTTGGCGAGAGGGGTGAGGTTTGGGGGGCGAAGGAGGGTCGTGGAGTGGGAAAGTGGAGTGGATGGAGTAGGGCTATGTTTGAGATTGTACGTTTTGAGGATGTTTTTTTGGTGTTTATATTTTTATAATATTTATTAAAATTAAATATTTTAATAATTTATTGAAAATAAAAGATGTAAAAAAATTGGTTTTTTATTTCATGTTCATTTGAGTATAATATTCAAAAAATTTTAAATACAAATTATTTTTATTAGAATGATTTTGATTTTCGTTATTTAATTTCTATTTTATTATTGGTTTTGATTTATTACCTTTTATTTGTAATACCGAACAGACGTTAAAGTTCTTATGGAGTGTTTGGTATGTTGTTTTAAATTATGAAAAAAAAAAAAATAGAAACGAAAACATAAAACCAACAATAAACATTGAAGATATTTTTTTTTTCTAAAATGAAGAAAGTATAAAATTATGATTTTTGAAAAGAACAGTATGTCAACAACCTAATACTCCGTCGTTTTGGGATGGAGGAGTGTGTTGTTGGTTTCTTTGTTTTTTTTTTTTGTTTTTTTGTTTTTTTTTTGAAAAAAAAAACATTGAAGATACTTTACAAAACAAAATGGTTTTTTATAAAAATAAAAAAAAATCTTGAATTACATACTCAGATAAATCAAAAAACTAAATATCCGATTAAAAAAAAATATGTAACAATTTTTTTTCATCCACTAACAAAACAAAAACAAAAACTGGGAAAAAAAATTGATACCTAACTTGTCCTAGTTTTTTCCCCTCTGCTTACATCATCAGTATGAAAAAAACAAAAATAAAGATATACCTTTCATAAAGTAAAGTTTTCAAATCTTGTATGACAAAATTGCGAAATTTCTAGAATTATGTTGGGTAATGTTATAAGGTATAATGTATTTATTTTGAGACGAAAGGATACTGCTAGTCAAATGTCGTATGTAAATTGAAAAAGAAGATCATGTGTGCATTTTTAAAGAAAGCAACTCAAGAAAAAAAAGGAAAAAATATAAAATATTCAAAATATTTCCCAACGTATAAAATAAGAAAAAATAATTCTCATTACATATAATTTCTCAATCACCTATCAACTCATATTATTGTAAAACATCCACCCTTTTTCTCAGCCGTCCATCACCTCACATTCTCACATTTCTCAGAATAAAAAACACATTACCAATACAAATACATAACAAAAATGAAACTCAACACCATCAAATCTGACCCACCATCATCGCATTAACCACCGCAACAACAATGACAACAACAGTCACCACAGGTCGCATTCGTCGTCGTAGATTGAAGCGATAACTGGGGAGATTGAATAGAAGATAAAGGACGACGGAGACTATCTCTTCATTCCGTCTCTCAACTTCGTCATGGTGGATAATGATGTGTTTCGATCCGGCTTCCTTGACAGCGATAACTTCACCTTTCTCAAGTCCCACGACCTCCGCTCCATTTGAACTCAGTAACCCTTCAAACGCACTGTTTGACAAATAGAAGGATAATATTTCAATTTTTTCCCAATTTGATCCCCTGTCGATCAAAGGGGCAATTTTCGATCATCAAACAAGTGATCCCTCTCCGAATCAGGATCAAACAATGGAATATTTTGATACTGTGTCGAGAAAATAATTCGATTGAATATTTTATTTTCAAAACACATTCCATCCTAGTAACAATCAAAATTTGATATATCTTTATATGAAAAATGCATATATGACATGTCACATACAAAATTAGGTGGGATGAGAAAGATCCAACTGTGAATATTTGGAGTTCATGATTTTTTTGGAATTTAAATGAAAAAATAGTAGGAATGTTAAAAAAAAAATTCAATCATTTTATCCCAAAAAAAAAAGCTCAATAATATATCAACTTGAAAATCTACAACATTGGATCATCCTTGTCGCACCTAACGTTATATGTGGTGTCTTATATACACCTAACTCATCTTAATACCATATAGATAACAATATGATATGTTACCAAATCTTGATAAAACAAATACATATTATTATTTGTAGAAATTATTCTGTTACCATATCATTGACTTGCTCAAGGCACGATAGCCTTGTTATGGACTTTGTTCAATCTTTATATGGAAGTCACAAATCCATTAAAAATAGATTAAATGCCAAATTTGATATGAATTTTGAATAAATGATATTAATTTAGTCCCAACTATATGTATTCACGACAATAAATACAAATTATTTCCTCTGTCTCATAATAAATATAATAATTAGTTGAAAGTTTATCTAGGTAAGTTTCAATCGATATAATGAAATGATTAAATATTATTTTACGTTAATTTTATCATAAACTATTAGTCATAATATAAGCATGCTCTTTCATAAGACGAAGGTCGCAGAACGATCAAATATTGTTGCATATAAGAACCAAACCAATCTAAACATCATCTATAGCTAGAATAACCAATCGGACTTAACCCTTTGTATTGGGCTCAAAATCTAACAAAAAAGTCTTCTTTAATAATTCATAATATTAGTTTATTGCGTTGTTCTATGCGTGTGTAGATTGTTATCTTTTATTGTCATGTGCTCTTCGCGGATAAATTGTTGTCTCATTTTAATTTTTATGTGTTAATCGAAGTTAAGAACTAATAAAATTACACATTGCAAGTATGTAGTTATTAATCTCAATATACTATTTTTAGTTATCAAGTATTTTTTTCTAGAGAATCAAAAGAGGTCACATAGATAGTAAAATAATGTTAACCTAATTGATCATTGTAGGAAATAAATAACATAATTTAATGAATAATATAAAAATACTTGTCTATTTTTCCACTGAAAAACAAAAACATTGGTCTAATTATCATAAATAATCAAACAAATAATATTTGATCTGCACATGTAGATTATTTTTTTATTGCTTTGTGTTTATGTGTTTAATTATAGTTAAGAACTGGTAAAATTGCACAATGTATGTATATAGTTATTAATCACAATACCTTATATTAGATTAGGATTTTTTTTTTATGTTTTAGGATTAGGATTTTTTTTGCATGGGTTGTTATTTTGAAATTTGAATCTAATAATTATATTATAGAGAATCACCTATTATTCATCAAAATCAAAAATAGAATCTTGATATTATTAAGGAAAGATAACATATCATTGCTAAAATCAAATCCAAATGATAATTAATATGTTAAGATTGATTTTTCGATAAATAAGTTTAAAAAATAAGATCAATTGATAATTTACACGTTTGATTATTTGAAAATCAATTTAAACCATTCAAATAGTAATCGAGACCAATAAATTAATTGAATAAATATTATTTTGTTTAAATAAAATTTAAGATGTCATCTAAAAATTTTATTTAATTATATATATATAGATAATAAATTTTTAATAGATACGGATAATTTCACATCTTACAACTTAGACATCTGAAACCTTTCATCATCATATTTCTCAAACTACCCTGCCCACGACCACACACATGACATTAAAAAATCGAAATTCAATCCAAACCAACCTACTCAACTCAATTTAAATTAATCCAACTTCAAATCAACTAACCATGGTTAGTCCACAATCACTTACAACATCTCTATAAATTGAACCCCCTTGCCTTCCATCATTCACAAAACCCTTTTTTTTTTTTTCTTTTCAAAATCTCCTTTTCCTCTTGTCCCAATTGAGGAGTCCCAACCTTCCCATCTCACCCACAAAAACACACCTTCTCTCCCTCTCCTCAACACAATTTTTTCTTCACCCTTGAAGAATAAGACATGAATATATGAAAAGAATAGAAGATAAAAAATAGGGCAAAGAGGAAAGGGGGAAAGAAAGGTCAAAACAGGTCACCACCACTTCACCCCTCTTTGTACTCTTCTCATGTATGTACTGGTATGTTCTTTCCCTCTCATTCTCCTCCATTGAAAATCACAAATTTCATTTCAAAATCAAATTTTGGCGAGTGGGTTTTCTCCATTTCAAAAAAATTGAAAAGACCCTCCATTTTCTTTATCTTAATGACCCAACATCAATGGCCATGGGTTCCCGCCACAGGGTTCAACCGTGTCTGTGAATTATTTTTTTGGTTGATTTCTTGTGTTGTATTGGTTCTTCGTGGTTTGATGATGTTGAATTGGTGATATGGGTTTTGTTGCTGCTCTAGGGTTTTGAAGTTGGGGTTTCGATTTGGATGATGGGTCAAGTTTAGATTGCTGATAGTCGTGTTAGAATCGCCGAACCGGAGTGATGCTGTGTTGTTGATGGGGTTTTCATGGGGTTGGAAAATGGGTTCGAGGGTTTGGTGACTAGGATTATTGATACGAAGAGGAAAAGTGATGAGTGTTGGGGCATTGATGTGCGAAAGGATCAGCTGGGTTTTGGAGATAAGACTGTGGCGAAGGGGGAAACCAAGGGGTTGACGATGGATTGGTGTGAAGTAGAACGTGTGGATGATGTTTATATGGAGATGTCGGGGAATGGGACGATTTCGAGTGGCTCGAATGGGGTTGATGATAAGGGTTTGGGAGATGGGAAAGTAGTCAGGAGCAAACCCAAGGGGAGAAAGTTGGAGTGGTGTAAAGTAGAACGTGTGACTGATGTTTCGTTTGAGTTGTTGGGGGATGGAACGATTTCGAATGGCTCGAACAGGGTTGAAGCTGTGGTCAAGGGTTCTCCGAACTCTGCTTCTGTGAAATGCTTTGGAGAAGGTGAAGATGAGGAGATGTGCATTGGGGATTCTGATATGCAGGACTTGGCTGGTCGTAAAAGGAAGAGTGATTGCTTGTTGAAAATGTTGCAATGGATGGGTAATGTGGCCAAGGATCCTAGGAAACCAGGAATCGGATCGTTGCCTGAGAGTTATAAGTGGAAATCATATGGAAATGAAGAGTTGTGGAAGCAGGTTTTGTCTGCCCGAAAGGTGTTGTTTGTCAAAATGTCTTCGCTGCCGAATGCTGAACAAGCTGCTTGGAAGGTATGTTTTCTGCCAATTTCACTCCCTACTGAAAGTAGCTGATATATAGCTAAATTTTAGCTTTGAAGGTGTGAGTTTGATTGTAGTCCATGAGCTGTGGCTTAGTTTTTTCTACTCAATATTCACTACTTTACTTTTATGTTCGTGGGTTTGAATAGCTAGCATTTATGTTTAGTGACCATGATACACTAATGTGTTAAATGGAGTTGGCTCACGATAAACCGTGTCCCTCCTAACCTTGAGGTCAAGGGTTCGACATAGTAATAAGAAACATCCTCAACACTGTACATCGTGTTTGAAGGGGTGTCTTCCCCCACACGGGTTATGTGAGTATGTTTTTTTCCTTCTTTCCTTTTTCATGATACACTAATGTTATTGAAATGACTTAGCTCCACTCTCGCGTTATTAATTACAGTATGATATAATTCAATCATCAATGCAAACGGAATTAATCTACATTTCAGTTACTAATATGAAGAAGAAAGCCAAACATCAATCCATGTGTAGCTTTAAGAGGTGAACTGTTGTTAGTGGAAGAGCTTGTGCATTTTAAGGATCTGAGTTACTTGGTGAGATCATTCAGATTAATTTATCCATCAGATTTTATTTGTGATGCTGTAAATTTGTTATCTTATTTGTGATATTTTTTATATAATGGTTGGATAGAGAGAGGTCAAATTTCTATTATTGATGTTAATATTAAAAGTAGACATTAGAACCTCTTTGTAATGTAAAGGTGAAGTTGCGCTCAACTCGAGGCTCAATGCATACAAAAAAAATAAAGATTGTAACTATACCACTTGGATGTTTCCCTCGTGGACAAGTTGTGGGGAGATTGAAGAGCCTAATATATGTAATTATCTCTGTCGAAAAAACGAGTGGTTATTTCTTGATGTCCGTAGAAGATTGTAATTAAAGATTACTGAAAGGTAAGCAACGCTATTAACATCCCTTTATGACGACAATCTTTATAAGCATAAAAATTACTTAGAAATCAACGGATGATGTCGCTAAAAGTATGTATGCAAGGATATGGGTGGTAATATTGAGGGTCATCATTGGATAGTGTTTTTTCCCTATTCTTTTGGGTGGATATTTGGTTATGTTTTAGTATTGTTTTTTGTGATATTTTTGGTTGAGATATATTTGTTGTTTGAATTTAGACCGAGATCTAGGTTTTTCTATTGCTCATTTGTATCGAGCTAATTCGCCATGCCAGATTCATAATAAATCTATAAGCATGTAATACTCAGTGAGGGGTGTGCGTTTTTAAATTTTATCAAAACTGCATCATTTTACCAACTATTCATAAGCTAATCAATAAGAATTCTTGCCAATGTCGTTTTATATACTAGGGATTTCTTGTTTTGTACTGGACCAACCTTTCACTTCCCTTATTTATTTTATTCTAGTCCTTAATGTTATTTGACGAATTTGACTGGTACGAGTTTGGTACACCTGGTTTGTTTCGTTTCTCAGTTCGATCTGGTACTTTGGGAAAATTTTGCTCACCCGTCATACTGCTTGTGAACCCCTTGACCATATGTAGACTATGCCTCCAAAGACGCCTCGGTCCCTTGATGTTCATGCTCTCCGCACCATCTACGATCATTATACGGTCTTGACAACTATAGATAGAGTTGAATGATGTCAAAGGACCTCTACAGATTGTTGTGCCTTATGATATGGGATACTGGTTTAAATAACCGTGTCATTTTCAGACAGTTCGTTTTCAAAAGTGAAATGCATAATCCTGTATTCTTATGTGTACTATTTCGTGTGGTGTTTCTTTTGTGCCCTGTATAGTTTGATTGGCCATGGTTCCGAACATAAGCTTTTCGTGCTACCTATGGCATATTTCGCCTTTTTACCATGTACATCATGTTTTAAGTTAATGTTTATAGAAATGATCGCGTACCATGTACTCCCATTAAAATTTTTGAAGTCAAAATTTTCTTCTTTTGCGGATGATGTGATCTGAATATCGAACTCACAGTCTCACACAAACACGATACTCAAAATTTTGGTATCTTTGGACGAGAATTAGACTGGCCATGATGAGTAGTGGCCTAAGGATAGGTGGCAGACGATGTGAGAATGCTTAGGTGGGCACGAAGAGTAACTTTGAACGATAAAATAATCAACATAAAAGCTTGTCTATCGGGTAAGAGTTTTCCTGGCTTAAGGAAAAACTAACGGAAGGACCTAGTAATTCTAGGATGTCATGTTAATTAATTCAAATTGGCTCTTATCCTGCGTATGAAGCGCAATCTTGGTAGTATGGTATGTTTTTTTATATCTTCTTATGCAACACTGTATGGACTTTTATTCAGTCTTCTTGATTTCATTGTTGCAGAAGAAGCACAGGATGCATCCGTTGATGTATGATGATCATTCACCATCTTCAGACAGATTAAGATCCAGTTCAAGGCTTCTCTTCGACATGTCTGAGTACTCTCCCAATCAATCCTCCTCTTCTACCTCACCGAGCGACACGGATGGGAGCTATCAAGCATCCTCGGATGTCCAGCTTAATCAACGAGCACTTAGATGCGACATTTCCTTCATGAAATCAATCTGCCCAGATCACCATATCAGGAAGAGAATCCCTGTCGGTCCATACTTTCAAGCGGATGGCCCACAATGGACAGGAAACTCCGCTTATGAGAGCGATGATAAGTGGTTGGGTACGTGTATTTGGCCACTGGAGAAGAGGCAAAGCAAGCTTCTGATCGAGAAAGATCCTATCGGGAAGGGAAGGCAGGACTCTTGTGGGTGCCAGGATCGTGGCTCGATCACATGTGTCAGATTCCATGTCGCTGAGAAGAGGATCAAGTTGAAGCTTGAGTTGGCGTCGGCGTTTTACGACTGGAACTTTGACAAGATGGGCGAGGAAGTGAACCTTTCTTGGACCAAGGAAGAAGAGAAGAAGTTCAGAGACATAGTGAAGGAGAATCCTCAGTCGCAGAACAAGTGCTTTTGGTCTGAGATGATCAAGGCTTTACCCGCCAAGATCAGAAGGGACCTGGTGAGCTACTACTGGAATGTGTTTCTGCTGCAACGGCGTGGATTCCAGAACAGATGCAACTCTGGCAACATTGACAGTGAGGACGATGAGACTGAGTTCGGTGGCCTGTTTGGGAAGCCGTGTGGTACAAACTCTATCCTTGGCACCCCCAGGAAGTCATGCAAAACGCTGATGGGCTAAGTGGCGGTTACAACAGCTTGTTTTTGTCGGAATATGTGATTAGAACATTGGTTTCTTCTTTAGGTTCCCTCTTATTTTCTTCCTCATTTACAGGCTTACAGCTTAGAAGCCTATTGGTGAAGCACATAGAAACCACAGTTTTGAAGAGCTCAACTGCACAAAGAGAACTGCAACAATGAAGCTGATAGTGTGGTGGTTGTTTGGCATGAAAGAAATGTTATTCTTGTGTGGCGGTATCTGTATTTCTCAAGTCGCATAACGGCACATTTGAAGCTAACTATCTATCATCATACTTATCACGGCAATGTCGTGACCACTGATATGGCATCATGCTAGCCGTCGTGAACTTGTCATGACGATGTCAGCCAGAGTGATGTCGTAACCGTCGATATGATGTCATGCCAGCCAGCGCAATGTTGTCATGATAATATAACACGAAATTTGTTTTAATACTGTTCTAAATTGAATTGTCTTGTGCTTATCGTTTGATATAATATATTCCTAGTGATCTTTATACTTTTTCTTTGTGGGATAGATGGAAAATAAAGATTTTTGACTTTGTTGCAAATCCAAGTTCAAAAGCAAAGCAGCTACCAAAAAAAGGGTACAGCCTATGTTATGTGATATCCTAATCCTAACTATTAGGAAGATTATTATGAAGACAAAAGAATCCCCTCACCTTATGAGTTCTACCTGTGTCCCGTTGATTATGGTGAAGGCAACCTCTTGCTTGCTAGAATGTTTAAAACTACTCCGACAAGGAACCATTGAACACTTCGGAACTCCATCCCATCACCTCTTTATACCTTCGACGGCGATAATTTATGCTACATGTTATATATTTATACGAGTCTACGAAAGATGGAGTAATCTTGTTAAACTCGTCAAGATTAGATACGACTCTATTGATCATCGAGTCAAATGATAGGTAACTATTTAGTTGGTGAGACGCATGAAGCTCTTCATTGCACGATTTACATTTACACAATTACGTTACATACCACCAAAAGCATGTGACATAAAGTTAAAATGCACAATGCAAAAATGGTAAAATCTAGACTTAAATCTCGAATACTTTATGTTAATTTAATGAGGATAAGAGTAAGAATCAAATTTGAAACAAAAGCATGATCAATAATTACATGCCTTTTTCATAATTTATTTGTCATTCTCATATAGTAATCCTCTTTGTCTTCTCATATATCGTTCCAAAGATACTAACAATAATCGCATTTTAGCGATTCGTCCAACATATTCCTACATCCATCGATCCTATATAATTGTGTACAAATCACATCATACGAATCATGGAGAGAATTTTCAATCGACTATTCATTTTTCATTGCTGTGTGGTTCAGACTTGCGCGGATTTCATCGCGCATTCAATAATCGGCAAAACTCAGCACAAACCCAAACCAAAACACACTACCCCACCCCAACCCCATCACCACATCACCATTTTCATTTTCCTCTGCTTTTTTCCCCTCTCATCAACTGCACATACAAGAAAACCACACACATCCATCATCCCATTTTTCATCTCTTGAAACCCCCCAAAAAAGTACTCAATTGATTCCAAGCCAAGAAAAAAAGATGTCTTCACCATGCAAGCGAAGGGAGATGGACCTGATGAAACTGTCAATATCTCCTTTTTCACTGATTTGATTTCACTTGATTCTTGTGTTCAATTTTGTAGCTTTTGGGGTTTGTTGATGATTTTTGCTAACTGGGTTCTTGATTTTGCATGTGGGTTTTGTTTTGTTTTTGGTTTGGGGGTGATTTAGGATGATGAGTGATTACAAGGTTGATATGGTGAATGATGGGATGCAAGAGTTCTATGTTGAATTCCATGGACCCAAAGAGAGTAATTTCTTGTTTTGACCCCTGATTCTTGTTTTCTATTAGCTCTTATATCAGTTGTTTGATTGCCACAATTAATCTTGATAAAGGTCTGGTTTGTTGTTTGATGTTGTTCTGGTAGTGTTTGATTGTGTAACATTTTGGGTTCTTGCTTTATGTGATTTTGGTGACGTTTTTAGTTGCTGTGTAATGAATTGATTTGAGAAGTTCTGGGTATCTGTCTCATGTTCAGAACCTGATATCAGATCATTTATGCGATGGGTGTAGAGAAAAAGTTGTTTTTTGATCTTAAATCATGTGAGAATTGCATACCATTTGATCTGATCAATGATGTCGGAGTGAAGAAGTAGTTGATTTGCTGCTTTGGAGTGATGGACGATTGGATTCAACTCTGATGCTTTTAGGATATGATGAATTTGGAATTTCTTGGGATATTTTCGTCCTCCATACCCAGATTGTTTTGAGTTTGTTATCAGACATTTGACGGTGTGTTTTCGTTCAAGTCATAGATTGAGAACTCGATGTTGTAGGTCCATATCAAGGAGGTGTATGGAGGGTGAGGGTTGAGCTTCCAGATGCTTATCCATACAAGTCTCCATCTATAGGTTTCGTCAATAAGATTTACCATCCCAATGTTGATGAAATGTACGTTATCAAGTATTGTGCGTCGTAATTCACCTATTCTGAACTTCCATCTATATGTCATTCGCTCAAGAAAGTGTGTGTTTGGTCTAAATCTCTAAAACAATTGTGATTCTCAGGTCGGGATCCGTTTGCTTGGATGTTATTAACCAGACTTGGAGCCCAATGTTTGGTAATTGATAGCATCCCTTCCTAGGGTTTTCTTGTTGTCTCCAACTTTGATACCTACATTCGTGAAATACCATAGTTGCATCAATTGCTCTTACATGTGACGCTTGCATTATTTCAGATCTGGTAAATGTTTTTGAGGTGTTCCTCCCGCAACTTCTTCTGTATCCCAACCCTTCAGACCCATTGAATGGAGAGGCCGCTGCTCTTATGATGCGTGATCGACCCAACTATGATCAACGTGTTAAAGGTATTTAGCTTGATGATGTAGAGCTTTAGTGTGTATGATGCTGGTTCTGATGGACATTAGTTGATTCTCATATGGCTGTTAACACTTAACTCTATTGTACTCCCTTTGCTTTCTTGGCTTGTCCTTTGATTTTATATTTTTAGTTGAAATTAACAGATCCTAGTCATTGAGGGAAAATGCAGATTAATGTTATTGTGCTGCTATTGAGCTCCTTTTGGGGGTAAAATGAGAGGGCATTAACTGCAACTAGTCCTCCCTAAAGCTGTAATTCTGGTGGATTAGTCCTTTTTGCGCAGCTATTAGCTGTAGAAATGCAGATAGTTAACTCCAAATCATGGCTAGAGTTTCTCATGCTTATAGTTACCCTGGTTAGGAATTTGACACCGAATTGGAGAATCGCATCATATTGAGCAGCAGCATATCTGTTAGCACAATTGGTATTCTGAAGATATTAGCTCAATTGGCTCGAGCATTAAGCCGTGGTTTGAGTCAGGCAACTCCTCAGCTGAATATGTTTATTGATACTCTTGATGTAGCTTTCTCTAAATTATGAGTTTTATGGGTCAATACATGTTTTCGAACTCTACTAAGTTCGCGTCCAATGGACTGCAACCGCATATGACTATGTCATAAACAATCCAGTGTTTATTAGGATATATATACCCAGAGACCAAACAAAACCAAAGAGAACTTATCTTTCAATTTTTCTTCTACATCTCAGAATAAACATTGGATGATGAAAAATCTATTTACTGAATGATAACCATGTCCAATTGACATTTCTTGACTTGATTTACAGAATACTGCGAGAAATATGCCAAGCCAGAACACATAGGAGCTGTATCCGAAGAGAAGAGCAGCAGCGACGAGGAACTGAGCGATGAAGAGTACGAGTCCGGTGATGAAAAGATGGTGGCGGGCAACCCGGATCCCTAGTGTTCCTTTCAGCAGCTTTCATGGCTTCTGCTGCATCTATATAAACTTCTGCCAACTGTTTGTACTACTTGTACATTATCGCTATGATTTAATGAATTGCTACTAGGTGTCTCAGTTGTATAAGACTTTGTAAGAATGTATCTGGTTTCTAGGACTTGTTTCTTTTCTTGGTTGATGTAAATAAATGTGTATGATTTGTACATCGCTAACAATAGTGTCAGTTTATGCCCGTGATTGTGGTATTAATCTTCCTTTAAGTACTCTGTTCAGCCTGGGGGAATTATGAAGTTTTAGAAATTTGTCTCCCTTTTTATCCATTTTTGCCAGAGTTGTTTTTTTGGGCCTTTATCAATTAAACAAGTTCAAAAAAATGAATATCACCAAAAGGAAAAATTAAAAAAAGGAACCAAAAAATCCGACCTGCCGGATTCGAACCAGCGACCTAAGGATTTTCTGCTGCTAATCAACTACAGTCCTCCGCTCTACCAACTGAGCTAAGGTCGGTTTGTTGATCCTTTAATGGCATTTGATTAATGATCATCGCGCGGAGCAAATTAATTTTTTCCCCGGTACTAAGGTACGGACGGCTCAAATATACATTAATGTGTTTTACATGCGCAATGATGTAAAGATTGATAATCATTGCATTACATGTAGCCACTTGTATGGTTGGACCGAACATTCAACACGACAAATGTAACCTGGATCACACTTCCTCAATTTTTCGCTTCTTGCAACTATTCAGACGATAAAATGCAACACATGTTGCCAGAAAAAGATGTACAAATTCCAGAATTTCAGCGACTTCAACTGATTATTGTAGATGCGCGATTGATATCTAAACATGGTTGACTCTCCTAGCAAAGAGTACTCATTCTCTTAAGGTCCTGTGATTTGTATACAAGGACAACGTACCCAAGTGCGATTTAATAAGGAAAAATTATTACATAAAACCTATGCTATAATCATGTTCCTGATACCAATGTTTGCATATCAGAAACAATACTGGAGGCCTCCAAGTACTTTAAGGCACCGCATCGTTCTCATGGGAAGGTAACAAGACTATGGAGATTCAATCAACTGGAACTGGTTTCATGCTTTCGGCCTCTTTCCGAAGCTCATCAAACAGCGCAGATGACAAGTACCGCTCTCCAAAACTTGGGTGGACCGTCTGCATACGAGCACGCATAAAGTTTTATGAGCCAAAGCTGACTTTTATTTCCGTTGCTTATTGCACATAAGAAAGATAATTTAGTCAATCTAGTCCTTCACTGGATGAATATATACATTTGCTCCATGAAGGATTGTATGTAATAGGAGAACATTTGTGCCTTACCACAATGAGTTTGCCTTTGTTTTCCGGCCTGCTAGCGAGCTGGAGTGCAGCAACTGTATTAGCTCCAGATGATATCCCCACCTAAATAGTCAGGAAAAAGGTAAGCTAATCAGATCTAGTTATCCTCGGCATGCTTAAGGAACACGAAAAAATAGTTCGTGTGGTTGATCCCAAACCGGTGAGCTGAACATTTAAGCATATTTTCCTTTTTAGATTCCAAATAGTTTTGAATTCCATGGCGAAACACTAGCAATGTCATAGATTCTCAATGACATAACTGTAGTAATCTAGGTAGAGTTCAATCAATTACCATAAGGCCTTCTTTGAGTGCCAATTGCCTAGCCATTTTCACTGAATCTTCACTTTTGACCTGCCATGAGAATTCAAGCACGTCATCTAGGAGGCACAAGGCGACAAAATTCAGAGAGACTCAAGGTGAGCGGAGCATGCCTCGAGGACTGCTTCCATGATATCCATGTCCAATATATCAGGCTTGAATCCGACCCCATTGCCCGTAATGAGATGAGGACCTGTTTTCAGCTGATAGGATAAGAATATAGTACTAGAATCTTGCTAGGCAGAGAGGTCAGAATTAGCAATTGCTTTTTACCAGGCTTGCCACCATTAAGCACATTGCTTTCAGCAGGCTCGACACCATATATCTGCAGGAAAGGAAAAGGACTGAATTTTTCACATAACGACTTACAATCAACTCATAATCTGAGCGAGACAAGCAGTTAGTGTCGAGGAACCTCCGAACGGATGGTAAAAGACCCTATTAATATATATATACATATATATCTAACAGTTAGTGTACTTGAACGTTAGGGTTTTGAGACTTGAGATAGCGTCCAACACCAGAGACAGTGCCACCGCTTCCTATCCCCATGACAAAGATATCCACTTTTCCTTGCGTGTCTTCCCATATTTCAGGTCCTGTTGTCTCAAAATGGGCCTGTTTTTAACAGCGAAAACCAAGTTAGATCATCCCAGAAGCATTTCAGAAGAATAAAAAGGCCAACCTTGCTAGAACTGTAGTTAACAACATCTAGACTGTAGTGATTGCAATCCCGTCGTTGTCAACAAATGTACCTGTGTATTAGCAGGATTAGAAAACTGTTGCAGCATGAAACCATCAGGAGTTGATTCCAAAAGCTGGTGAGCTTTCTTGACAGTTCCTCCCATTCCCTTGTCTGGGTCAGTAAGAATCAGCTCAGCCCCGAATGCCTTCATGGTCACTCTCCTCTCCATGCTAGTGTACGACGGCATGGTCAGTACCATTTTGTAGCCTTTGATAGCTGCCATGAAAGCCATGCTGATACCCATGTTCCCGGATGTTGGTTCAATCAGCACCGTCTGTTCCACCATGATCCACCTTGAACTTAGAAGAAACTATAAATAATCGAGCATATTTTCTCGAATAACTTGATCCTTGATACTACTCATTGGCAGTGTTAGTGTGTCTAACCTTTCCAGGACTAATCAACTGCTTTTTTTCTGCATCTTCAATCATAGCAAGTGCTGGTCTGCCGCATAGAGGGATACATTACTATATATAAGGGAAAAAAAGACGCGACACCACATCTTTTGGTAAATGAACAATGAAGTATATACCTGTCTTTGATACTAGCAGTAGGCTGCGTCATCTCCTGCTTGACAGCTATATAAGCTCCGCATCCTTCAGTGATCTTGTTCAGGAAAACAAGCGGTGTCCTTCCAATGAGCTGAAAACATTCGACCTCCATGTAATCGAATCTCGTCATAAAAACACTGAGAGTGCACAATCATGTTTCACGACTCACCAGAACGGAGTCCTTCCCATGAACAATAATGAATTATTGCGATGTTCCATGAAATAACCAAGTGAGAGGCTCAATGTTGTGCCCATGATTCTTTGATCAATGAATCCAAGTTTATGTTTCAAGGTACCAGTGAGTGAATATTCTTAAGGTCCAAGACTATTACCAATGATACTCACATCAAGTACAAGTCCAAATAATCCTTTTCTTTTCTATGCCAAAACAGAAATGATGGCGACGCTCTCTTCGACATCTTTTCATTATAACTCTCTCTCTTCCAATTGGCTAGCCGTGCGTTTCCATGATGCATTCTCTAAATTGACTAGTTTTCGATAAGAGAATTCGATCATTTGCAGTTGCACTCATACCAAATATTCTGGCGGTTCGTCCCAGCATAATTTTCAAGATAGCTTCCGAACCATAAGATTTTAGTAACATTACAAATTGATAGTGAAATCAACGATCTAGGAAAATCTTGGCGGATCCACTTTTTATCCTAGCGACACACAAAACTTTATATGGGACAAGTCACACATCCCCTTTACAGTAGTTATATATACGTACAATTGCTGGTGTTCCAAGACCACAAAACTCTCAAACTCAGACTAAAAACTAACACTCGTGAATAAAAATAAGACTCGTGAATTGAGAACTATACAAAAAGGTGAGGCAGAACAGTAACATGAAAACTAAACCAAAAACAGAAAATTGGATATTGAAATTTAAAACTAAAAAAATCAAAACCAATAAACACAAATAAAGAACTAGTAATTATAATTGAAATCATTCTATAGAATAAAAGGATGTTTTGTATAGGGGAGTTTAAGTACTATATTCACACGAAAAAAAAAACTAAAAATCATTTTCTATAGTTTTTGTTTTTTATTTTCGTTTTATCGTTTTAAAAAACAGAAATATGAAACAAAAATTTTCTTTTTCAGATATTCTGTTTTTTGGTTCCCTTTTATCTGTCTCAAACAAACTGATTTTATGTTATATGTTTTTCTTTTTATCATTTGAGAGACAGAAGTCATAAATATTCCTGTTTCGGATGAAAAAAAAAAGTGATATTGGTCCTAGATTCAAAATCAGCTCGGAATGGAAAAGAGAGTTGGGTCAGTATGTTGAACTCACATGGGAAACGTCGCGCTTGATGTTGGTACCGGGAAGCACCTTGGGCAGATTTCTGATCCTCTTCGCAAACTCCGCCTCCGCCGCCGCCGCCGCCCCCGTCGTCGACAACCACCTCCTCACTCCGCTCGCCGCCGCCCCCGTCATCGCCATCGCAGATCACTTCGATTCTTGATTACAGTGCATTGGCTGAGAGTGTGAGATTGAGATGTATAGTGAGCACAAAGTGACTCTTGGAAATCGATGGAGGCAGTTTTGTGAGTGTGTTTGGACCCTTGTGCTCGACAACGGGCAAAATGGGGATTGGTTGATGTAAACGTCAATGTTGACGACTAGATCCTTTAACCAAGTTCAATCAATTAACCATCAATGATTTTTTATATCATTTTATATTTATTTTGAACAGTTTTATTTTACAAAATATCAATATAATAAAATTATGACAATAGTATAAAATTAAAGTATATAATTTAAACTATCATTAATATTATATAATATTTTTATTAAAAATGATATTTGATCATCCAATAACAAAAATCAAAATTCACATCAACATATACAAACAATTTTAATATTATATTTATGTTTTGACAAAATAGTATAAATCATTATGATTTTGAGTATGTTTTTGTTTTGATTGATGAGAGTCAAACTATGATAATTAAGAATTTTGTGATAGAAGAACGATAGATGAAATATGAGGTATTCATAAAAAAAACTCCCTTGGTTTCAGTAATATTTTTTATTAATTAAAATATTTTAAAAAAATTAAAACAATTTTTTGATAACTTTTCAATATAAAAAATATCAAATCAATCTTATTTGTTACAATATATCCACTATCTTCTTTTATAAATATTAAATCCCACAATCATTAAAAAAATATTTTTTTTCACCAAAAATCAATACTCGTACAAATTTTCATATTGGATCAAAACATTTCAATAGATATGAGACAGAGATAGTATTATTTTAGGATATCCTATAAAAATTATAATTTTATTTTATTTGAAAACTTTTTATCTATAAAAATATAAAAATATCTATATTTTTTTATTTTATATCACATAAATTCATCTCATTATTTTTTTCAATTTTATTATTTTTTTCACTCCTTCACTCACATAATTCAAAAAACAATTTAACCATTATCACTAAATTCAACATACATATACTTCCTTCATCCCACAAAAAATATAATATATAAATATTTTATATTATTTTATACGTATGAATATAAATATCGTTTTATGTATTAGATTAAAATAAGTAATTTACGCAACCATTAATATTACATGATAATTTTTCTAAAAATTACATTTAATTGTCATTGTATGTATATCAAATTTTATATCGATATTCATACTCAATTAAAAAAAATATTCTTTATAAAATGAATAAAATATAAATTATTATATAAAATTAAATGATTATAAATTTAATGGGAGGAGAGCCTCGTGAAGTCCAAAGATGATTACACAACATAAGCCGAAATGTCTCCCAACGGCCCCCCATCAAGGCACTCAGGTCACCCCTTCACCGCACCACAACACAACAATGCCCACTCACCCCACCCCTCTCCTCCTTTTCGCTCTCCTCCTTCTCCTCGCCGTCCCTTCCATCTCCGGTCAGGTCCGCGGCAGCCACCACATCCCGGACGACCTCGACGACGTAATCGACGACGAGGAGGACGAGTCATGGATCAAGTGGGGCGCCAAGAAACAACAACCCCAAATGGAACCCGACACCATTTCGCCGGAGGAGTTGGAGAATATGGATGTGAAAGAGATCGGGGTGGAGATGGCGAGGAGGAATGTGGGGATTGGGAGTGCTGTTGGGTTCGTGAAACTCAGATTCGGCGTCGGGAGAACTCCGGTGAGGCCATCGATTGGTTGTTATGTTTCTGGGTTCGATTGAAATCTTAGTATCGAAACAGGCTCTTTGTTAGACAGCAAAGAGTGAACATTTAGTCCTATCCATGCCCTATTAATCGACTGAAATAACTGGCCTGTTGACATGATGTTGTTGAATTGACATCTTAGGGAATCTTGCATTTAAATGTGTGTATAGTGGGATGTATGTGTTGGGAAATACTATACCTCCCTCCCATAAAAAAATGCAACTTGATATTGGATTTATATGTGTGCTGAATTTGTATTGATATTGTGGTTTCCTATGTAAAAGAAGTTAGTGGAGGTACTATATCTGATTTGATATTTTTATGTGAAAAAATTTCTATATAAGGAAACGTTGTATGGATTTAGGGATTGTGTGTCTTGACACACGGTGTGTCAAGTGAAAATTCAACGGTTAAAATGATGATGGGTTGAGATTAAATTATCATGTTTTTATCTTGACCATTCATTTGTATCTTTAAATCTCAACCATTAGATTGTCACTTGATACACGATGTGTCAAGACACACTCCCTTGAGCACATTTGCGCAAATAGACAACTCACAACATTGACCCCATTTCTTTGGTAAGATGGCCTTGAAACCATCAGCCTAGTGTATGCGTCAATCACCTCATCAAATAACAACTCTCCTAGAGCAAGTGATTTCAACGCAGGCTGTGACAAGTCATAAAGTCATCTGCTTTGTTCTAAAGTAATTAGAAATTCAGAATCAACAGATGATGGAGCCTAGAATATGTCTTGCATTATCCTCGTCAACTTTATGGGAGCAATCTTCTTCATTGGATGGTCCTTAGGCCCACAATATCCTGTAGCAGGGGCAGGAGCAGGAGCAATGGGAGCATTAGGAGTAGCGGCTGGAGAAACTGTAGGCAGCTCTCCTAGGGATGATGTCGGGGCCAGGCACTCGGTAACTACCGAAAGAAGGAGACCCTCAGAGAATGACATAGACGACTGGGGAATCAGATACTCAGTCTTGTATGACTAATTTGTAGTAGCCGTGGAATTGGTCTAGAAAATAGGCTTATCGCTCCCGAAATATTGAGTATGAGATGACTTCTTTGGCACCGTGACAACTATGAGTTAGCTCCGAGTAGTAAAACTCTCCGTACGAGGGATGCTCTCACCAACATCGTCATGTCCGGCATCCTTTCTCTTCCTCCCAAGAATTGAGGCCATAAAAGCCTCGTACTCTGGATCCATCAGTGGAAGTAGAGCCACGATATGGTTAGGAAAGACGGCCTCTGTATCCGTAATGCTGTTGAAAAAATATCGATAGCTCGCAATATGAAATTATATTAAAATTATTTTTTTGTAAGTCGAACAACAATTAAAAATGTGCTAATCAATTTATTTAAAGAAAATAAAATTATTAAACTATACTTACGATGGAAACAGCCCAATACTTATCAAATAAGGAACGAGGCTCGTATACTAGTGCGGGATTGGGGTTCGGAGGATGAATACGCAATCGAGTGATGCGTCTATATCATGAAAAATAATCCTCGATCGATAAGACCTCTGCCGCTGATGTAACAACAACATCTAATGAGAATTGCTCCAATCACATAGAAAAAAAACACTTTGATGTGGATCCAAAGCGTCTCATCATCTGCATCCACGGATACCAAATGTATCTCGTAACCACGTCAACTTTAAACCTTAGCGAGTAAGTCCCTCCTTATCAAACCAGACACCAAACTCTTTCATACCCGCCTGCTGTGAACTACCTTTGTCAATCGACCAAGTGATAGGTCTCCCTGTTATTGGTAACCCTAATATATAACCAGCATGCTCCAAGGTGATCATCGTCTTCTGCTGTAAAGTTCCACGGAACTTCTGTTTCAGGAGGTCACATTTGCAATTTTTGCAGTTCCCAATGTAACATTCGTGGAAAAGTACAACGGATGGGACGAAACTAGGGCTAGGTTTTTCAGTTCCTTACAGCATCCGTGATGAAGTACAATGGATAGGACAAAGTTGGGGTTGGGTTTTGATAAGGGTTTAGGGTTTCATAAGTTTTAGGGTTTAAGGTTTCATAATAAAAAATAAAAAAACAAGTATCCATTATTCAAAAAATAAAAAAGACAAATCCATTATTTATCTACAGTCATCCAACATTAAAACGATGTCCAACATTACAACGATATAATCATCTACAACGGTTATTGATAACACGATGTGATCACTCATCTTCTTCCGGTACTTCGGATTCTTCCGGTACTTCGGATGATCTTTGTGCCATAACTTTCGTTTGAGATACAACCGGATCCAAGATCACATCATCCACATCAAGCCTTCTTTGGGTGATGCAAGACAAGCCTTCTTTGGCTTGTGGTCTATTCGGCCTAGTGAGACATAGAGGCCTCAATAACAATGATTAGTATTTGTAATAGTTATCTTCGAGGATTTACTTTCCTGTGTGTGTATACTGCAATGGTTCCTTTGGCTTAGCTGCTCTTTAACTTCTTTTGTGTTCAGGAATCGGTGTCTGAGATGGCCATGAAATGGACCCGACTGTTGAAGCTGGGTGGGATCGAGATAAAATTCATGGGAATTGATCTCAGCACAATCATGTTCACATTGCAAAGAGGTCAGGACGTGGAAGAGGTATGTCACAAGTTCATTGCGTGCAAGCTAGTATGTTGAGCAAATGTGAGTTCGCCCACGGGTGGGCGAGATAGAAAAGAAAACAAAAATAGCAACCTGTACGCAAGTAGGAGTTGAATCATTACTTATCATCCTCATGTTGTCTCTAATTTTCTCGATCTGGATTTCTCTTTTGGGCAGTTAAAGGATTTCATATTGGACCAACCCGATGCCTATGAAGTCAAAATAGGAGACCAAGCTTACAGGAGACCTGGAGATCCTCCGTTAGAAGAGGTCATCGAGACGCTACACTCAGAGAGAGATAAAGCCAGTGAAGGGATTTTCCAGAACGAGGAAACTCACGAGGAATTGTAGTAGAACTCGAGAACGGCTCTAAAGTTGGTAGCTGCTTACCACGGTCTTCATCAGCCAATATGAACTATCATAATCTTTAGTCTTAGGTAGGTGGATCACTAGAGTTGCTTATTCTGTACCGGCAGAGTCGTGAACGAAGAAATCACTTATGAGGAATGTATGCACTTCTGCTTTCATAGTTGGTGCTTTCAGGTTGATTCGATGCAAAGTGGTCAAAATTGTATCCCACTATTCGGAAAAGCCAACATATCGACAATAAGGTTCAATGTTTTTGATACATGATAATTGTGATGTTTCCTCTTTTCTCATAATGTATGGGTACATGTAACTCATGCTTCTAGTCCGCAGAAGTGTATCTGCGTTTACAATCACCAGCATACAGCCGTTTATTGTAGCATTAAGGGAGAAAAATGGAAAATTACAATACAAGATGACTATTTCAGCTTCTTGCTAAATTCTGAGAGCTCTAGCACTTGAATCCTGGATATGCTTGCCCCTTCTTCTCTTTCTTTTTGAGTGTTGTATCCCCAGTTTGCTGCTCAAATGAAGCACGGAAAGCAACAGCATGTAAACATGAACCATGACTGCAATGGATACTGAAGTCTGAATCGCTAGGAATCACACAGATTTACCTAAATATAGGTTCCAGCCATCAAGCTCGGGCTCTTTGATAACATTTTTCAGAGTTGCAATCCGATCTTCCACGAAACTGGTGACACAAAAGCTGGTGAGAACATAATATTGACAATGTGTAGATTGTTTTCAGAAGTTCTTCAATGCCAGCTCGAACCGGCATCTTTCAAAAGCTCAATTGATGAAAAATGGTGAGAAGAACGGTATTCAGTAGTAAAAATTCCCCTAGGCCGAAAACTGCTAAACAACCTGCTGAACCTTCTGTAAAAACATTGATATAAACATTATAGTGGTGATTTTTTGTTAACTTTGGCCTCTACAGCTAAATATTTTTCAGGTAGGATCTTACTGCAACTTCAATCCCTGATGTTCGGGTTTCTTCTGAAGCTGCTTCAGGACTTCGACCTTAGGCCTGAAAGGAAGTAATGAAGATATGATATCCGAAAGAGAAACTGAAAAAACCGAGGCATGCTGATACAGCTTTCAACATGGTTATGCGATTTGCTTACCCAGTTCCCAGTCCATATATTCTTTCAGGTGGTATAGATACCCCAGCAAGCTCTTGCAGTAGAACACTCGCAAACCGGCTCTGGTCAAAGATGACAGAAACATAATTAAGAATGCATGACTAATTTCAGCAGAAGGGATAAAATATAAAGGAGTCATAAAATTGTGTAGAAGATCACATATAAGTCCTGTAATACTGAAGATATTGAAAGACTAAAACATGGGGAAAATAGGGTTCTACCTGTTTTGTGGTGACTATGTACAATTTTGAGCTGGCAAATTTCAGGGCATCTGGAACTCCCGGATAGAATCTGTATCTCGGTTCAGAATAAGATGAGTGACTATGTTGTCCAGCTGATCATTATACTAGTAAATTAGTACTACACTACAACGTCGCACAAAATACTTGCTCAAATAATTTGATCAGATAAATAAGCAAGCTGGGAGGCTTCAAGAAGCGGGGATAAAAATCACCTATTCGCTCCAACCCAAGTGGCCAAATCATTCTCTATCCATTCATCACGGATTTTTCCGAAAAGATCTATTAAAGCATCCCTGCTCTCAGCCCATTCTTCCAAAATAATCAGCTTAATCTTTGGCCAGTTGTCCAATATTCCTTCAACTGTGAGTCCCTCTGCTACCTTGCAGTATCAATGAAAATATCTGCTGACTTGAAGGTTAAGGAAAGACAAGAAGAAACAATCTAAAACTAATGTAGTAGCAACATTTGATGCGCATTAAAGGGGGAAAATGGAAGTGCGAGATAAAATAAGGTTTATACTAGTAGTCTTAATTCAGCTTGACCTGCTTGCTTATTTACCCACCGAGGACTTGCGAATGGAATGAACTCCGATCTCCAAAAGAAGCCTGACAAGCAACACATTTTCATATCCAGTTTCCACCACAGGCCGCACCTGTAACAGACATCACTCCTGTTGTCATTTTCATTACACAAGACAAGTATGCTGTCAAACATAAGGGTGTGTAAGAACCAGGCCATATGCATATATCAACTGAGCAGGAGAACAATGTTACAGGGCAACATGGGGACTAAAGTGGACCGACTAACTGATGATTAGATACGAAACAACCCTGCAAGTTCTCACATCAGGACCTTGACCTTGTTTCCTTGAACCATTCTTTTAGTGTACTCCTTGTAGAGTAGGGTAAGGGTTGACCCTTACCCGAACTTTGAACAAGATAACCGTCAAGAACAAATACCCTATTTCCTTGATTGCCGATTTGTTTGATCAACTTGGACGGACGAGATATTTCATCAAGTTGGATCTTCATTCAGGGTACTATCAGGTAAGGATCATCAAAGGAGACGAGGCGAAAACCACATGTGTTACTATGTATGGCTCGTTCGAGTTTCTCGTCATGTCTTTTGATCTCACAAACGCACCGGATACATTTTGCACTTTGATGAACAATATTTCTCATCCCCACCTCGACAAGTTTGTGGTAGTATATTTGGATAATAGTGTTGTCTATAGTGCCATCTTGAAGGAACATACACAACACTTACGGATTGTGTTCAAGATTTTGACAAACAACCAACTCTATGTGAAGAAGAAAAAGTGCTCGTTTTCTCGTCAAGAAATTGATTTCCATGAGCATAGAATCAAGGACGGCAAGCTATTAATGAAAGACCGAAAGGTTCGGGTAATCCAGGAGTGGGAAACACCAACAAAAATCTCGGAGCTTCGTTCCTTCCTTGGATTAGTCAACTACTACCGACAGTTCATAAAGGGATACTCGACCATAGTATCTCCCTTGATGGACCTTTTGAACAAGAACAAGACATGGGCATGGATAGAGTCATGTCAAAAGGCGTTTGAAGAGCTCAAGAAGATGATAACTTCAGAGCATTCTAAATCATTTGAAGTTCACACCAATACCTCGGATTTTACTATCGGAGGAGTTCTTATGCAAAAAGATTATCCTATTGCCTTTGAGAGCTGTAAGCTCAATGACACGAAGAAGCGCTACTCGATCCATGAGAAAGAGATGACGACGGTGGTCCATTGTCTCCTCACTTGGAGGCATTACTTGTTAGGAACCAAGTTCGTCGTGATGAAGGACAACGTTGCCACAAGCTATTTCCAAACCCGAAAGAAGTTGACTCCCAAGCAAGCAAAGTGGCAAGTTTTCTTAGCAAAGTTCGACTTGGAGTTTGCCTACAAGTCGGAAAAAGCAAACTTGGTGACGGATGCATTAAGTCGCAAGACGGCATTGGCAGCATTGTCAAAACCACAAAGTATCCTCTTAGAACAAATCAAGGATGGACTCAAGCAAGATCCTATGACAAAGTTGGTGATGCAACTTACCAAAAATGGGAAGAGATGGTGTCCTCTACACAAAGAGCAACTAAGTCTATCTCCCAAAGTGGAGGAACTTAAGGAAGGAGATCATTCAAGAGTGTCACGACTCTCAATGGGCTGGGCATCCAGGAATCCATCGGACAATGACCTTGGTGAGCGAATGTTACTATTAGTCAAGCATAGGGCGGATATGAAAACTTATGTGCGGACGTGCCTTATTTGCCAACAAGACAAAATGGAGCAACATTCGCTGGGTGGACTTATAGAACCGTTTCCCATCCCATTTAGACAATGGGAAAGTGTTTCCATGGACTTCATTTCGACGCTTCTAAAATCCGAAGGGTGTGGTTCGATCATTGTGATGGTTGATCGATTCACGAAATATGTTTCATTCATTTCTGCCCCAACGGATTGCAAAGTCGACGAAACGGTCCATCTCTTCCTAAAAAACGTGATGAAGTATTAAGGAATCCCAAGAAGTATTGTGAGTGATCGAGATCCACGTTTCACGGGCAAATTTTGGACGGAGCTTTTCAAACTCTTGGGTACGGATCTCAACTTCTCTACAAGCTTTCATCCTTAAACTGACGGCCAAACGGAGCGAGTTAATGCATTATTAGAGCTCAATTTTCGACACTATGTGAGTGCCAACCAAAAAAATTGGACAAAATTGATGGATGTTGTTCAATTCTCTTACAACTTATAAAAATCGGAGTCCATCGGAAGTACCCCATTTGAGTTGGCAACATGATAACAACCATTGACTCCAAACACTTTAGCGGGCGACTAAACGGGGAGTAGTCCCGCGGCCTTTAAGGTTGCCAAGGAGTGGCACGAGCAAACGGATATGGCTTGATCCTATCACAACAAGGAGGCCAAAAAGATGTAAAACTGGGCCGACTAACATAGGAGGCCCTTGGAGTTTCAAGTTGGTGATCTCGTGACGGTAAAGCTCATTCCTCAACAGTTCAAGGCGCTAAGAAAAATTCACAAGGAGCTTGTGAGACGGTATGAAGGACCCTTTCCCGTGATCAAGAAAGTTGACAAGGTGTCTTATCACTTAGAGTTTCCACCAAGGTTTAAGATTCACCCGGCCTTTCATGTAAGCAATCTCAAGACCTATAACCGTGATAATGATGATCCGAATCTGGGCATTTCAAAACGAGCACCAACTGCGACAGTGACCACATTTTACGACAAAGAAGTGGAGGAGATCATGACTGACCGAGAGATTCGAAGTTCGGGGATTCGGCAATGCAACTAGTGACCATTAGGGTAAGGGTTAACCGTCTAGGTTCAAACATTGTACATATCTTCAAGGGCATAGTTCCAAATTGAGCACAAAACTCGCTCTCTATCTCGAGATTGGGTCATCCGACACAACCTAGGATGCTCAAGCATAGAGTTGTCCACAATGTTATTAGTGTCTTAGTAATCCTCTCACTTAAACACGCATAAGAACTTAGGCTCTATTTGGTATCATTTTTGTTTTTTTTATTTGTTTCATTGATTTCTGAAATAAAACGGTTTGTTTTCGCTTTCTGTTTTTTCGACGGATAAAATAGAAAATAAAAACAAAAAATCAGAAAAAAAAAGATTTTATGTTTATATTTCGTGTTTCATCGAAATACATTGTTCAAGATTCCTTTTATAAAAAATATTATTTTATTTGATAAAATGATTTTGATTTTCATTATTGGATTTTGTTACTAGTTTTGGTTTTCACAGTTTAAAACAGTAATACCAACCGGTCCCTAAAACGTGGACAATGTATTGCTACACCACAATAATCAAATATACGAGGATTGAACATTTTGAACAAATGATATCAACGTATCATGCTCATATGTCATGTTAACCAACCAACTCTAACAATCCCAAACTTACCACATAAGCCTCCTTGAATTTATCAATCTTATAGCACCAAAATATCATTCCAATCTATATTTTCGAAACACCAACAAACACCAAAACCACCATAATACACCGAACCACTCGGTTTCACTATACCGTGCGCATCTGATCGAGGATCCATTCCTCGAGATCCGAGCCGACGACGCCGTCGAAGAGACCCGGCCATCTCGACTTCGCCGCCTTGAGAGCTGAGATCGAGCTTTCGCCGCAGCTGTCGCAGAGCACTCCGTCGAAGTCCAGCGCGTACAAATTTTCCTCTCCCATTTCTTCGATTCTTCTCGTCCTCTGTTTCCCTCAGTGTTTAGGCTGTGATGGTATTGGTTGGTCCAAGCAATTGTTGGTATTTGGCCATGTGTGAGATCATATCTCATAGTCCTAAAATTTGATCAGTATTGATTGATGTACAGATAGTTTTAAATTATCAATTTATTATAATGATATTTTTTTTAATTCAATATAAATATAATATTTTGATCATTCATATTTGTTGATGTAAAGTTTGATTCGTGTCGTGAACAAGTGATGCATTGTCTCTGTCCTGTTATTTTTGTAACGTTTTGAATTTGTACGTATGTCGATGCATAGTTTGACATGCGTACAACGATAATCAAACGTAGTTTTTTTTTATAAATTTATCGTAAAATATTAATGGTTATGTAAATTACTTATTTCAATCTAATGCATGTTATGAAACGATTAGACGTGATTTGATATGGAAATAAGACTTGTATTCATACGTATAGAATAATATAAAATATATATACGTTACAAAAATTATAGGATGAATGGAGTAATTTTATTGCGTTATTGAGGCGAGAAAATAAAACTCTTCAAAATATATGTGGGATAGTAAAAAAAATCAAATATCATAATTATTTTGGGACGGAAAGAATATCAGATTTAGCTTTGTATATGAAAATGAGACTTTGTATGGATGCATACCTTTCCACATCATGAATCAATAAAAAAAAACAAAAGAAAAAAATATTATGAATCAATGATCTAAAAACCCATGCAAAACGAGGTTGTTTTGTGATATTTTTTAAAAATGTAGAATTTTTGATCTTATAGTTAATGGGATGATCGATTTATCATTGATATAGTATTTGGTTGGATTGATAGAAAATATTTATATAGATGTTTATGTCTCATAATAATGAGTTATAATTAATTATAATTTTATAATAGTAATTTAATATTTGATAAAAAAAATAATTTAAATTTTTTTTATTTGATTAGAAGAAGTTTGAATTTATTCGTTATAAAAAAATAATTTCAAATAATTTATGATTTTAAATAAAAAATATTATTTAAAATTAACGTTAAAAAATATCAATATTATAAAATGAATTGATTTTGAGTAATTTTAAATCCAACCAAAAAAAGGGACCACGAGTCAACTATTTTTCCCTAAAATGCCTTCCTCGAAAACAATACTATGCGATGATAATCGGAGCCCTGTCTGTCCTCTCTACGCCCAGTTTAGACCACTTCTCATCTCCGGAACCCCAAACTCAACGTTTGATGGCTTGATCGGTCTCTGCTCTGCTCTGCTCCTCTCTCCTTCGATCATCGCCCCGGTAACCCTGCTCTCTCATACCGATGCTTTAGCTTAATCAACTTAATCTCGATTAATTTGTTCCTGATGAATCCTTTTATTCTAATCCGTGGATGATTAGTTTGATTTGTGTGTGAGTGTATAGGACTTGGGGTTTGATTTTGAAGTTAATGTGCATGTGATGCTTTTGTGTTGCTGAAAAATTTGTGGATAAAAAGCTTTTCAGGAAATGGTTATAGATGGACCGCGGCGCGATCGATCCCGACTTATCTTGTTACTATGAGTTTGTTGGATTGTGTTGATGTGAATGGGAGGAGACATTATTTGGGTTGTTTTGATTTATGGGGAAAGAGCATGTTTTGCCCCCTGACGATTTGGCAGTGACAAATAACACCCTTAAACATTAAAAATATACAGTTGACTTTTTGTATCAACTTCTTAAAATTATATTTCGTGTCAAAGTAATAATATAAGATTTTTTATTTTTTCTGAAGTTAGTACTAAAATTTGGATGATGCTCTTATGAACTCATTTTAATGGGGTTTTATGCCAGAAAAATACGATTTGTTTTTAAGATGAAGGGATCTAATGCTTATTTTAAACTTTATAGGGGCCTCTGTCACAACCCTATACTTGACTAGTTGTTGTTATGGTGAGGTGAGCCGATTGTTTGGATCGTCTTTGCTACTCGATTTGGGATGTTTTTATGACACTTTTAACGCAATGAGGTTTGCAAATTCATGAACCCATAAAACAAAAGCAAGCTTCTTCACCTTGTTGAGATGTCTTAAGTTTCAGCTTTTCTTTTATCACAAAGCGGGTTCGTTATGGTCAGCAATATTGATCATATTCGAGGTACTCATCATGTGAGCCAGTGAGTATTTTCTTGCATGCCTTATTTGTAACTTGTGTGATTTTTTGTGAATCATGATTCCTTGCTTTTTCTTCAAGTCATTTTCCGTTTGATTTACAGTAAATGAAATATGCTGCAAGTTGCAGCAAAATGGCTGCTTCAAGCTCGCAATGCATTGTTTAAACAAAAAAAGAAAAAAAAAACATTTCTACTGCTGCGTTTCTATTCTGTCCATCCTTTCCCCATTCTGATTTGCATTTAGAGTATCCGTCATTCAGAGCTTTTCGAACCCTGAATATCGAGCATCCATGGTGACTTGAATATTAGAGAATTGAGCATGAATCAACAAATTAGCTCGACATTCTTGAGTTTTTCTCTTCAACTGCGCTTCAAAAATCAAGTTCCTTTGATTTGTAGGTTACGAATAAGTTAAAGGTGGATTTTTAGGTCTTTTGCGATTCGTTCAAAATCAGTTTTTTAGGTCCAAAGCATTTGTGATTTTGGATTTTGTTCATCAATGTCAGTGTTTGACTTCGGATTTCATTGTCTTGATTTGTAGTAACATGTTTCCCGTCTCTCAAAACATGCAGGGTTCTGTGTTTTTTTCTCCTACTTCATTTGGTCGAAGAGGGCTGATGGTTCCCATAAGGCGTTGCTTTCCATGCACGGAAGGCAAAGAAAATAGAACATGTCAAAACACAACTAGTGTCTTTTTTTCCTCTAAACGCAGCACCTTGCAGCAGCATATAAGCTGCCTACTGCAGCACAGACGTTAAACCGATCAATCAATTGTGCTATTCTTGGATTAGATACCTGATAAACAATCAAACATGGCTGATTATGTGGAAAAGGAGGGAACAGAGTTGGGTGAAGTCGTGAATGAGGACGAAGATGAATGGGTGGTTGTGTCGCCTACAGCATCAGCATACGCCGCTTCCCCTGGTCCTAAAGTGCCCGATTTGGTCCACAAGGAAAAGGCTAGTGCAGCTGCTGGAAATGAAGCAGAAACTTCCCGAGCTCTGTTCATGTCAGATCACTTCATCTATGTGCCCGGTCAGCACGAGAATTTGCCTGCAGTGGAAGAAGACCAAACGATCCATAAAGGAGAGAAAGATTTGGCCAGTGAGCTGCAAACAGAGGAAGGAGATAGGTCTAAGCAAAAGGAGAAGGAAAATATAAACATTCCGGGGTTGAAAATCGCAGAGGATTTCTCTGTTTCCAACGTTTTTTATGGGAAGGGTGGCAGCCTACCTATTCATGATTCCAAACTTGATGAGATGACTTTGCTTCATGGGGTAAAGGCTATGGCTGTCGAGCAAGTTATCTACGATAGCGTTAAGAATAACGAAATCCCTCTGGGTGGATCAGCAAGGTTACATGATGTCATAGAACCATCAGAGAGTGCTTTAGATCCTGTGGTGCCTCAGGATGAAAGTGGTAGGAAGGATGATAACAGCGATAAAAATTACAGCGAAGATCCTCCTTCGAGAGCTTGGTGGGAGAAGCCTGTGGCTTGTCTGCGTGCTCATGTAAATGAAACAAATGCAATCTGGTCTATTTTTATTGCTGCCGCTGTTGTGGGACTCATAATTCTTGGGCAGAAGTGGCAACAAGAAAGGAAACAGGTTCTGCAACAGAGATTGCAGCTTTCCCTTACCACTGAGGTGATATTCATTTAACAGACATTTGGTAAACCTCTTTGGAGTCTTTATCGGACCGGTTGGAGTCAGCTATTTGGTAGCTATTTTTGCTGTGATAAAATGCCCATGCTGATAGATAAGTTCATAAACATAGGCTTGGCTTGTTTCTTCAAGCTTTAATAACTTACTGCCTCTCCATGACAGAAGCCGGAAACTGATGTTGATGCTCATAGCAATCATATGGGACGTGAAGAGGATTTTGATCAGGAGCGTTTTCAAGAAGACTTCCCACTTCAATTCTCTACAGTAACAATAGAGAATTCACCATTCCCTGAGGATGTACACATTGGGCAAGTAGGGATTTCAGATATAGGGTCAACGTATGCGGACAGTGATAACCTACATACACAATGTGACAGTGAGGATGAAGGGGAGAGGCGGAAGAATTATACTGAAGCGGATCCGTATGATGTTAACCATTCATGTGCGAGGGATGATGTGAATAGTTTTGCTAACTCCACATGGCAACAAGAAAGGAAACAGGTTCTGCAACAGCGATTACAGCTCCCCCTTGGCACTGAGGTAATATTCATTTAACAGGCTTTTGGTAAACCTCTTTGGAGTCTTTATCGACCATTTGGAGTCGCCTATTTAGTAGCTATTTTTGCTGTGATAAAATGCACATGATGATAGATAATTCATAAACATAGGCGTGTTTTGTTTGCTCGGCCTTTATTAACTTATTGCCTCTCGATGACAGAAGCCGGAAAATGATGTTGATGCTCATAGCAATCATATGGGACATGAAGAGAATTTTGATCAGGAGCGTTTTCAAGAAGACGTCCCACTTCAATTCTCTACAGTAGCAATAGAGAATTCACCATTCCCCGAGGATGTACACATTGGACAAGTAGGGATTTCAGATATAGAGTCGACATATGCGGACAGTGATGACCTACATGCGCAATGTGACATTGAGGATGAAGGGGAGAGGCGGATGAATTATACTGAAGTGGATCCGTATGATATTAATTCTAAACCTACTCTTGCTGTTGGGATGAAGTTTGCTAACCATGAAGAAAGGTATGTAGTTGTACAGTTTGAATGCAATGTACATGTTTTGTTACTTTGTGTTTATGCAGTACCTTTTGTTCGTATGATATGTAGGTATGGTGAACCCATTAGAGATGATAAGGATTGGAAGCTAAGTGCTTTCCAACAAAGAGTGCGAAGAGATCTACAGATTGATGCTTCCTTGAAGCAAATTTATCAAGCGAAAAGAAAAGCACTTCAATTCATTCATGGGCATGACTTGGAGCAGTTCTTCAAGCTTTTAGATTATTGTGACTTGTTGAAGGAAAAAAATCTAGGTAGTTTGGCGGGAATGAATGTGAAAATCGAAGGAAACAATCAGTTTCCAACATTCAGGAGACTTTTCCTGGCATTTAGAGCCTGCATCAAAGGATTTTTGGAGGTTCGCAGACCATTTATTGGACTTGATGGTTGCCATTTAAGGAGCGGATTGAGTCAGATCCTTCTGTCTGCTGTAGGAAGAGACCCAAACAATCAAATGTTTCCAGCAGCCATTGCTCTAGGCAAAATACTACCGCTAGGATATAAGCAACTACCTGGGAGGCCACGAAAAGCTGGAAGAAAGGCCGGTGACGAACCAAAGATACGAAAGAAGATAACAAGAACGGGCTGTAAAATTAAATGTTCTAAATGTCGAGGATTTGGACATAATATTAGAAATGGTAGCGAAGGGCGACCTCGAGGCGAAGAAAGAAGTTTACTAGAACCGCCAAGAAGAAGACCTTCTATTCTCGCAGGTCGCATTGGCAGTACGAAAAATCAGTTTGAGGATCCTGTAACTTCTCATGCTACAGTTCGAGGAATAAGAGGAAAGTGCAATATGACATTAAAGCAAGGTAGACCGACAAAGGTATTTACATGACCAAGTACCTTTTTTTTTAAATGGAACATGACCGAGTACTGTTATTAGTGATAAGCTTTGCTTGTTCTTTTTCTTTTTTCTTTTTTTGAATATTGTTTTTCTTCTTTTTTAACAAGTATTAGTGATAAGTTTTAGTACTATGCTAACACTTTCTTTCTTCTTCTTTTTTTTAATAAAACTATGCTAACGCCTTTTTTTTCCTTTTTTTTTTGAAAGGCCCATTTAAGCAAAGTCTTATTGCTCTCTTTCTATGCTAACACTTTTTATTCTCATTGTAGATGGCTGCTAAACATGCTTAGTCTAGGTTGTGGCCTTGCACTGGTTTAGGCAAAATTCCAACAAACAGAGCGGGGAAGCCTCAAGAATACAAAAAACGCTCGAATTCACATCTACCGCGCACATCTGATAGAGGATCCAGTCCTCGAGTTCCGAGCCATTGCCGTCAAAGAAAACCGGGCACCTCGACTACACCGCCATCAAAGATATCCGAGCATTGTATCGTGAAACATAAATAATTATTTTAATTATATTATATGTATATTACAAAACGATCAAATGTTTTACATATTCAAATAAACACGACTCTAACACTATATTGATGCGTGTTGATAATAAAATATTTAATCCATGTCAGATAAATTGTGATATATATGCACGACTAAAGATAATTATTGTAGTAAATTTTTGACATTAAGCTAATATGAAAACAAATTCCGTATCATAAAAAAATAATAGAATTCGTTGATCGTCTAACACAACGAAAAGAATTTGATTCAAAATATAAATCAAGATTTATAAAATATGAAATGAATACATCCTAAAACCTATTTGCATAATATCTTACATATATATTTGTTAAGTTTTGTACTTTTTATCATAAAATTTTAGATATTTTTAATATTTGTGAGAAAACTATGGAGTAAAAGATTGTATTTCATGGTTTTAACATTACAATTAAAACAATTAAATATTTTTAATGTTACTTATTCCCAATAATTAAGTTTAAAACGCCATTGTAAATAGATTTATAATATATTTAGATATTAGATAGATTTTGTTTGGAGTAAAAGAATATGTTTCACGTTTTTAGCTTTACTATTTAAAGAATCCATTGTTTTAACGTTATCTTTTTCAAATATTTAAGATTAAACATTACCTTTTTATATATTTAAGATTAAATTTCCATGTATTTTGATTTATATTAGATTTAAATATTACATAGATTTAAAATTTAAAATATTATAATTTATCTAAGATAAAAAACATCAGATAGAAGTACAAATACTCCTATTATGAACTTCATATGTATGTTGTAATCATTTTGGGATGACAAAAATACAAATACTATTTACGGGTACGTCTTGTTCTTGTAATATTATGGACTTCATGGCATTATACACATGTTGGGAGAATTAATGATTTATTATCTTCGTCCCATAATTTTTATAACACATATATATTTTGTATTATTGTATACGCATGAATATAAGTTTTATTTTCATATCAAGTCACGTTTGATCTTTTCACAACATGTATTAGGTTGAAATATGTAATTTATACAATCATTGATGTTTCATGATGATTTATAAAAAATTATATTTAATCGTCATTACACATATATCAAATTTTACATTGACGCACGTATCTATTAATATATTTTTTTAATTTGGGATGAGGGGAATATTAGTTTTTTTTTTCTAGGAAAAAGAAATCAATTTTAAAAAAAAATTAAAATTTTAATCTCATCATTCATCAAAATGATAGACACACAAAATGACAAATGATAAATTCATTTTCTCCTAAGATTCTAAAAATCGATGTGATTATGTAACCGGATATGTGTCTTGTTGTGTCGAAATATCTTGGTAGTTATTGATACGATTATGTGACGATAATTCTCGAGCCGTATCTCTACTCTTTACACGTTTCCCCGAAATTCCCTTGCAACACCCTGTTTTGATCTTCGCTTCACATCTCTGCAACCCCAACGCTCGCCGTTTCATCACTTGATCGGTCTCTCTCCTCTGCTCCGATCATTGTCTCGGTAACCTCTTCCTCTCTCCACTACAAATCATTAAACTTACTTAATTTGCCTCTAATCAAGCTCATTATTTTATTTTATTTTTGGGGTCAATATAAGGGTTTGGGAATCAATAATCGATGTCAGAATCATAAAGTTTTAAGATTATGATTTTTTGTTAGTTTCATAATTTCATTATTGATAATTTGATAGTAGTGGATTTTGGAGTTGATATTTTTTGGCATGTGCATGTGTTGGTCTGGTTGAACTTTTTTTTATCTTTCGAATTGTGCTTTTGATAACTTGTGGATATAAGTTTTTGATGAATGACGCGGCGTGATCTCGACTGATTTAGTTAATACTTCTTCCGGCCCATAATATATAGGAATATGTGTTAAAATATGTTTTGTGGATTTATAGGGAGTATGATTTTTGTTGGATTGTGAATTGTTTTTATATGAATGGTAGTCGCCGTTTTGGTTGTTCTGATGAGCAGCTTGTTATGGTGAGGTTAGCTGCTTGTATCTCGATTGTTTAAGTATTCGATTTCGAGAATTATTATGATACCGATGCTGCAACTGTCTTGTAGGTTAGGAGATTTACATATATGATTAATTTAAAAACAAAAGCGAGCTTCTTTGTATTATTAAGATACTGCTAGTATTGTGGGTTTTCTGTCGGAAGTTTGAGCTTTACTTATGTTAGGTAGTGTGGCTTCCGCGACGGTTATCAATATCCATTCTCTTCAGCATACTCCTCTTGTGAGTGACTGAGAATTTCTTGCATGATTCTTTTGTAACTCATGTGTTTCTACTGTGAGTTTGGTTGCCTTGCTTGCTTCTCTTTACTCATCTTTCATCTGATTTATTTGGCCTTCTCATGATTTAGATACCTTGTAAATAATCAAACATGGCTGATTATACCGAAAAGGAGGAACCAGAGCTGGGTGAAGTCGAGAATCAGGGTGGAGATGAAATCAAATCGAAGGGAATTGATTGGGAGGTTGTGTCTCTTACAGCATCAACATATGCCGCTTCCCCTGGTCCAAAAGTGCCCCATTCGGTCCAGAAGGAAAAGGCTAGTGCAGCTGATGAAAGTGAAGCAGAAACTTCCCAAGCACTGTTAATGTCAGGTCACTTCGTTTATGTTCCGGGTCAGCAAGAGAATTTGCCTGCAGTGGAAGAGGGCCAAGGAATTAATAAAGGAGAAAAAGATTTGGTCACTGAGCTGCAAACAGTAGAAAGTGATAGGTCCAAGCAGAAGGAGAAAGATGATTTGAACATCCCGGGATTGAAAGTTCCAGATGATTTCTCTGTTTACGAGGGTTTTGATGGGAAGGCTGGCAGCCAACCTATCCATGATTCAAAATTTGATGAAGTCAATTTGCTGCACGGGGAAAAGGCCTTGGGCGTCGAGCAAGTTGTATACGATAGCGTTAAGAATAATGAAATCACTCTGGGAGGATCAGCAAGCCTACATGACCTCATAGAACCATCAGAGAGTGCTGTGGTGCCTCGGGATGAAAGCGAACGCAAGGATGATAACCACGATAAAAATGACACTGAAGATCCTATTTCGAGAGCTTGGTGGGAGAAGCCTGTGGCTTGTCTGCGTGCTCATTTAAATGAAACAAATGCAATCTGGTCTATTTTTATTGCTGCCGCTGTTGTGGGACTCGTAATTCTTGGGCAGAAGTGGCAACAAGAAAGGAAACAGGTTCTGCAACAGAGATTGCAGCTCTCCCTTACAACTGAGGTAATATTCACTAACATTTCGGAGTAAGAAAGTCTCACTGAAGTACTGTAATTGTATAAAATCAATTACATGTTTTGGTAACCTCTTCGGAGTCTTTATCACACCAGGTGGACTCGGCTATTTTGTGGCTATTTCTGCTGTGACAAATGTACATGATGATAGATAATTCACTTACTTTTGGTCCGATTTGTTTCCTCGGGTTTCCTCGGGCTATAGTAACTTCTTACTTCTCTCATGACAGAAGCCGGACAAAGCAGTTAGATCGTTATCCAGGTTTAAAGATATCATGGTTGGTGGCAGCCGGCATGCCTCACATATCAGCAATGGAAATGCATCACACCATGGATGATTGATGAGGCCGAGATAGTGACGGTATGTTGGATCTCCAGGTCACTTCGGCACACAATGGAATATGTTCTTATCTGAACAGTATATATCTCTGAGAAATAAATTTCTCATCGCACAACTTCATGTCCTATGGATGGAACAAGACTATGTCGTAACTATTTGTCGAGCCTGTTTGATTGGATAAAGACTTAGTATGTCGTTGTGCAGATTTGTGGTATGTACATATTTCAGTTTTCGTTTATACCATTTTATTTGTAACCCAACTGGATGGGCATGTGGTTTTGTAAAAAATTGTTTGTTTGGTCTGGTTGAATGCTGGGAAAGAGTCTCTTTGATAATCTAGGGGAGATTTAAAATTAATGCTTCTCCTATCCTTTATAGGAAATCATTTGTGAAATCGACCATGAAGTATTGATCTACAATGAAGCCGAGATATCGACCATGAAATACTAGTCTATAACTAAGCTGGGAAATCGACCATGAAATACTAGTCTATAATTAAGCCCGGAAATCGACCATGAAGTATTTAATTTAATGTTAACCATGTACTCCTTGATTTACTACATCACGAATATAGTAACTACAGTTTTATAAGCTCCGAAACTAATTCAAATTTCATACCAGAAATAGTTTTTGTTTTTCTTTTTTGAAAGAAAGGAATTGTTGTTTTTCATGATATAGATCACAAATCTACTGTGGTAATATACGATAGATTTTGAAGATAGGGTAGTTCTAGTATATCTTTCCGTGCAGTAATGCATGACTATGAAGATTAAGTCTAAGATATAAAACATTTGTTTAAATAACTGATTATCTGATACCGTGAGGAGGAGTACTAATATTAACGAATTTTTTTTCCAAAATTTTCGGATTTTTATTTTCAAAAATTCCGAAGTATTTTAGATTAGATTGATAATTCAGATATAGGTAGGAAGATTTAGTTCAGTTAAATTAGCTACTTCAGAAGTATTTTAATGAAACTGATTTGTATCATTATTGGTAAGTAAATCAAAAGCTGATTTTGAGAAATTTATGAATTAGATTATAAGATCTTCTAAGGATGATTTTAGATAAATTAATGCTTTATTAAACGAATGGATGATTATCCATAACATAGTTTATTGTATAAAACAGTCAATAATATATAATTGTTTATTTGTAAAAATGATAAATAAGATTCAAATAATGATAGTTACATAAAAAAAACCTAAAAACAGAACCCCCCACATACCCAAACTGGCAAAACCAAAACCCCACAAAGGATATCGAGGTGATGATGGAATTCAAACCAGCAAAAATCAAGCCTCGAACTCAAACAATGGATCGTTGGAGTTCTCTGCCGAATGCACTCGTCTTCGAGATCCTGCTACGAGTCCCTGCTGTTGACCTTCTTCCTATGAAGCTTCTTTGCAAGGAATGGCATCAGATGATCTCCAGCCACGAGTTCGCTGAAAAGCAACTTACCTGTGGCGCCACCAGGTCTCAGCTTAGCCTTCTGGTAATGTCCTGTGCACATTGGCGTAACTCGAAATACTCATTCCTGTACCATCACGCGTCCTGGAATTTCTCAAAGAAACCCATCAAGCGTCACTGTCGGAAGATGAAGCTCGACTTCCTATCATGTAGGAATCCGTTGAGAGATTATGATCATCTGTTCATCAGGTCTTCCTGTAACGGTCTCGTCCTTGCTTATGATGTCAATGACACTAAAAACATCACCAACCCCTATCCCAATAGGGTATTGGTGTTTAATCACATTACGAGGTTTTCTGTTGAAGTTCTACCTCCACCAATTGGCCGATATGAGGTGTACTCTTGGTCGATTGGATATAATGATGCTGATAAGAAATATAGGATCGCTATTATCAGTAGAATGGTAGGAACAGATCCGGTTCATGCGTTGATCACTGTTGTTGGACTCCCGACAAATTCATCTCTCGTCCCCTCTAAATCCTTGGCAGAAGGTGAGTTTCACTGGTTACTATGCTGGCCTTTCTTGCTCCCTCGCAGCCAAGGGGACGTCCATCTGGCTGCTGCTCGCCGCGTTGCCAGATATTGGTTGCTACAAGCCATGCCTAATTTGGCTGAGTCAAGCACGACAGGAGGCAGGAGAAGCGACGAGGTTGGCTCTGTCAAAAGTATACGTTGAGCAACAGTGATGCTGCAAGTTGTAGGAGCCAATGGTAGGCTTCGTTGTCTCGGACCTCCTTTGGCAAACGAGAGGATCCAGATGTGGGGAGACACAGGACTGGTGTAAGATGACTAATTGGTATCCGATCATCTTGATCAATTGCAAACCTACCTCGTTCCTGGATTACTGGAACCTCTCCACCGGCTACTCGAGGTGCATCAACACAGACTCTTCGCAGGCGAACGTAGGGAACTATACCACAAGATGGTTCAATGGGTGAATAGGTTGGCGTCAGCATGCTACATTGCAGCGATGTTTGTGCACTTCGATATTCTTGTAAGAAGAGTCTGAATGCTCTTTCTGAATCTTGATCTCCTAGTTGCTTTCTGCTTCCAAAAACACCACCCGCTTGCATTGTCAAAATGTTCTATTGATTGTATTTGTCAAGTGAACTTTGTACCTACTATGCTTCAATGAATCAAGCGATCGATCTGCTTGTTATTAGATTTCGATTTGTGAAATACTGCAAATATGATTCTGACTACGTTCACGAACACCATGCCATCTTATGTCTGCAAGCTCCTTACATCGAAGTTTGAACTTCCTGCAATGATGGTTTCAAGAGACCGGACAGAACAGCATCGAAGCATCTCATATAGCCCAAAAATTTACTTGGATGCGATAATCATGATGTAAGGTCCAACAATTTTGAAACATGAGATTTATGCTCTTGTTCATATCACGGGGCAACAATGCAGTAGATGCTGCCGGAGAGTAAGAATAACAAAGCCACTGTAGTCTACCAATACACTGTCACATGTCTTTATTAATCATTCTGAAAAAAACCAAATTTACAAGAACAAGAGTACGTAGGGTTTACCCAGATAAAACTTGCAGCAGAAATACCATCATCTCCGAGCATCATGGTCTGGTGAGACGAGATGAAGAAGTCTCTTCTTATTGGTATCTGTCGCCTGACTCACCTCAAAGCACAAACATCTCATCGCAACAAAACTTGCAACTTGAAAAAGAATAGAAATAAATGGAGTACATGTGTGTCCTTGGAGGAGGGAAAACGATAAGGGACTAAAAACTAAGCAACCTTTCATGCCCGATACAACCTAAACTAAAACCAAACCTGTTACTAGTGTACCTACACCCACAGCAGCACCATCTATGGAAAACCTCTGAAGAGGTGCTTTGCGAAGTGATGTATGGTTGGAGAACACGGCCATGTTCCACCCATAACTAGCTGTTTGGTTCCAGTCCTGGTCAATAGTTAACAGAGATAGCCGTGGTAAGCTTTCCATTATTGGCAGTCCAGTTATTGTACGTTTGCTAAATGTAGCTGGAGCTTGCACATAGAACTTCTAAAAACATCAGAAGACAAAGTGAAAAGTTGTTTAGGCCAACTATTACAGAATACGATTCATTTATTCAAGCTCCTCTGCAGTAAACTGGAAAGCCAGGAGGCAGGACTCGCAAGGGGTGAGGCATTAGAGGCCTACAAGAGTGAAAGACAGACTAGTAATACTTACAAATTTCCTCATCGAACACTTATTTGTTAATGGATACAGCTACAGACTTCCATCCTTGCACCATAGAGAAGCTCCTGTATCTGCTCAGGCCATTTTAAATTCAATCTTCGTCTAAAATCGGCCACCTCCCTGAGTACAAAATACCAAGTAGTATCATGAGCCAGTATGAATACTGCTGCGTAAAATACACGAGCAAAGTGATGAATTTCCTTCAGAAAAGATTTCCTTTGGCAGGTACTCCATTTAGACATGCTCTAAGTTGCCGAAGACAGTAACTATCACTCAAGAATCAGATTTCTCGTTGCAAAGCATTTAATGCTCTTTGATACAAGGGTTGATCAACAATAGAAATTGTATGATGAATGCTCTGAAAGGAAAGAAAAAAAGGAAAGGAGAGACTGAATTTCTATTGTTGAGCAACCCTTTTATGAGTTTATCAAAAAACCATTCAGTAAGAATTCAGTCTTGAACAAGAATCAAAATAAAAGAAATTGTATGATGAGTAATAGAACTAGATAGACATGATTTAGTTTGCTGCAAGAAAAAAAGGGCATACGAACCTGTCGATTTTTTCCTTTATTGCTGGATCAATTTCGCCATCTTCATCGTCCATATCATCACTAGCCACAAAAATGTCTTCAGGGTCATCTAGCTCTGTCTCTATGCTTGGATCACTGCAGATATTCCCATATATTTGATAACCACCACCTTTGGTTTCCTATGTTGCATGAGAACAGTTGAGAGATTGCATAGCACAAGTGGCACAGGGGATGATGCATGTTGGATGTCGAGTTGCAAGAGTAACCTCATGATTTTGAGCTTCAGACATCAACGCAGCATTCTTCGGATGTTCTTTTCTCCTCTTACTTTTCTTCTTGCTTTTAGAAGACTTACCAGCCTTGGAATCTAGAACAGAAAATAAAACTTCAATTGTGTCTAAGGAACCGAGTGAAAGTGCACCAATAATGCATAGTAGGATGGAATGAGAAAGAAAGAGGAAGATGCTGCGGGAAGCATTTTAAGGGCACTCCAATAACTAGCATGTCTCTTACTCTCTTTTTTCAAATCCATTCTTAATGGATTCCGTTCATATCACTTCTCTAAAGACCAGTATTCAAGTGAAAGACAAAAACCCATTCCGAAGTATAGTCATGATCCTCCAAAAGAAAGATTGTTTTTATTCATTTTCTCCTTTTCTTATGGGATGATGTGGCTTTATCCACTCTGATCAAAAAAAGGCATGCATCATACAGAACAAGGGAAAACCTATATTACTAAAATCCTCAGAGAGGAATATCACTAACATCCGTATTCCCTGGTCACTTTCATCGAGAGTTAAATGCCACTAAGGTGCAAAAAATATTACTAGCAACCTTAGAGATGAATAGGATAATCAGAGAACCTATATTAAAGGCTATAACCATAACTTACAAAGAGTAACAGAAGCAGACAATGTAAAAAAAGGGCATAGCACAAAGCATACAGACCAACGCTATCCATGAAAAATCAGATGACAAAACAGAAAAAACTTGACACGAAATGACCTAATATTTTTTGGAAAATTATCTACTCACCAAATTAAGGAAACACAATTAACTTACCTTCCTCGCTCCCATTAATAAATGACAGGAGATCATCGACAGATCGGTCATCTGAATGTACACCTTCAACCCCAGTAGTCTGAAACGAAATCAAGCCCGAAACGTCAAAAAATGCACCAACCACAGAACATGATGCAGATGGGCCAGAAGATTTTTTTTTTATTTGAGAGCAAAAAGTATATAGCACACAAATCCATGACAGAAGTAAATCAAATCCATCATATACCTTCAATTTATCCCTCTCTCTTAGCTCTTTCCTTCTTTTGGCATAGAGCCGATTCAGAAGTCTGATTCGGGGATCATCATTTATATTTCTTAAAGGCTCCAGCTTTTCTTCCTGAAAACAATCAAATCTGTGTCAGCACGGAAAAAAAATACATGTATATATATCTTAGCATCAGACAAATTACATGTCACCCGGATTCAGGCTAAGGGGGCTCAGGGGAGTTGGTGATGTGGATGGACTCACACATAAGAGGAAGATTGTTAAGGATATATGTGAGTATCTTTACCCACATTGACCATGAAGAAAAAAATTTAATATATATATAAACAACCCATCAGCTTAACTTTTTGGATAAACAGTTAGGTCCAATTCACATTGTATTCTACTCAGGTCCGGTTAGGACGTGGTTTTTTTTTTGGACTCTCCCCTAAATCGTAACAAGTGGTATCAGAACCCATGGTTCATTGGGCCGGGATGCGTAGATTAAGAATCCTCTGGTGCGTTGTTGGTCCGCAAAGAGGGTTGTTCAGGTGGGTAAGTGGTCCGGTCCAAGTATGCGGGTAGAGAAGGTCCATGAATTCAGGCTCACGGGGGAATTGGTCATGTGGATGGACTCACGCATAAGAGGGAGATTGTTGATGATATGCGTGAATATGTATACCCACATCGACCATAGAGAAAAAGAAAGAATAGAATATATATATGAACAAACTATAACCCATCAGCTTAAACTTTTGAATTAACAATTGAGCTCATTTCACATGTGTATTCTACTCAGACCAGGTTAGGACGTGATTTTCTCCCTTGAGCTTTCCCCTGAATCGTAACACAAATTTATCGATGGAAAGAGTCACAAACCTCTGTAAGATCATCAGGTAAGCAAAATATCTCACGTATCTCCTCCGGAGTTTTCCCTTCAATCATTCGTGCTAGCGCACGACTAGTTAGTTCAACCAATGGCTTCAACTGGAGGCTATCAGCAGCAGATGCCAGCTCACAGAGCCTTTTTGTGTCCATTCTAATGAACTTCTCATCAAAGGACTTGCGTTCCTTATCCAAAATTAACCACAGTGCAGATAATTTAGTAGATTGTTTGAATGGCTGCTATCATGCTCAGGGAATTGAAATCGTCACATCAGTTTTATTAAACTTTGTTTAGACTTGACCTGATGCCAACATGAGAATGATTCGAAAATGTTTAAAAAGAAGGAATTCATGGTATTCTATGTAGGCACAGAAACCTTGTTAGAGTGGCCCGGTACTTGATGAAAATGGCAGTAATCTAGAATTAGGCTCAGTAAGGACGGATTGACCCGTTGCGGAAGGCAAATAGCATGATTTTTCGAAGTACCCTTTCCCTGATGTATTTCATGATACATGAAGGGGCAGAACATTGCAACATCTTGCTCAACTTGTTGAATTGAACCATCAGTGGTTTGGAGCCAAATGTAAGACTTCATCATCTGAGAATGTATTGGAGCCTCAAGCCTGGCATAATTAAACCATACAGCATCATCAGTTCAACAAATAAAAAGGAAACTGACATAAATTTAGTCAGCATTTGGATGAAACGACAAATCTAAGTTTGGTTAAAAATTCATGATTTTCTCAATTTACTTGTTTGGTTTGGCATAAATCCTCACACTAGTGGCTACCTTAAACGTGTCATGCACAAGTCCATGAATCATGCATATAAAATAGAAAGTTCATCCCTTCAAAATTTTCAGGAGACTAAATAATCTAGGAACGTTTTATCCCAGAGGACCCAGACAATTACATCGATACTCGACAGACAAGTACCTAATCCACCTGAGCTGCAAAATAAGTTCAAATAATCATCTTTGAAATCATATTCAATTAAGTCATTGGACAGTTAAAAAGAAACAGAAGATGCTCACCTTGGAGTAGATTCCAGGACATCAAGTTCTGGCATTTGCAAATGGTTCAAAATTGCCTAGATGGATACAGAATCAAGCCTTCCAGAAATCAAAACTGCAAACGAGAAATACTCATTTAAAAAGGGAGCGTAGTTGTTCTACTAAAAAGGTAACAATCCATTATCCCACAATGTTTCAAGTAAATACACAAAGCGCACAGAAAAAAATCATATGCTCTATGTAAGGTACACATACAAGGTAATCATTATCTGGAAAATTCAGGGGGGGGGGGGAATGAAATCTTTCTAAGCATCTACACTTCTACGCACGAAAAGGATATCTGAATCAGACCTATTGTTTTCATCTCAAATTCTAATAAAGTCATTCAACCAATACATCCAAACACCATAACAGAAGACCTTTCCAGACTGCTTTAACAGAAAGACATCCCTCAGGTAACGCATAGCCTCCAAGCATCGGGCACACAAGAAGGCAACAGAATAAGCAAGTCAATGTGACTAGAAAAAAGAGCAGATCTTCAGTGCTAAAAGTTTGTACAAAAATCATTTTTTGAAAGTGTGTACAAGAATCTTTAAAACCCTAGTTCCCTACCAGATATAAGTTCCAATTTCAGCAATTCTCACTTAATGACAAGTATATTCAGAAACCAAATAGCAAAGAGACAATTTTACTACCTACAAATGACATGACGCAAAACATATCACGATAGTAACGAACTCTCCACCATGTTCATGTTGTACTCTCGATCTTATGACACAAACCAACCAACGTAATATCCACAACAACAAGCTCAGATGTAAGATTCAGACAACCAACCAAGATCAGAGGTGGGTCAACCTACTCCCCAAACTCAAACCTACCTCTCCATAGCATGAAATGAACCAAATATCGTGCACACTCTCAACTCACAAGACGACAAATCTAAATAATCAAACCCCCAAAAAATGCTGAATCTTTGACAGAAATACAAGCACGACATAGCCAAGACCTATTCAACCTCAAATCATCCAAAACCACAACCTTTAATCCCCAACCATCACGCATCGAAACAAAACCCTTGCTCCTCAATCACACAGATCCAATCTAACATTCAAAAATCCAAATCTCACTCCCTGCATCAAACCACCACCAATTTGAAACACCCTACGCCGAAACGCATCAACACATCACCAACTCACCACCTCCAATGACAGTTCCCCAAAACCAATCACCTCCACCGCCGAATTCCATACAACTCTTCCAGCAGAGATTCAGATAATCGAACACGAAATTCACACAATGCAACACCAGAAATCACAAATCAACACATCGAACCATCAATTCAAAATACAATCAGATCAATTACCGCGACAATCACACAGACGGAAACGAAATCAAATTCAAAATGGAAAATTGAGACCGAGATTCAAATTGGAATTGAGAATTGAAAGAGAGAGATCGAATACCTGATGAGAGGAGGAGGAGGAGGAGGAGGCGCGTCGGAGATGCGGCGGCGGCGGCGTTCGCCGGAAAAGGTTGTTGCGGTGGCGGGAAAGAAAGTGAAAGGGGGAGAGCTGAGAGGTGAGGAGAGGAGAGGGGAAGTCAAAAGGAGAGGTGAGAATTCGTCAAGTGTAACATTATCGTTCGTGAATATGTATGGCGTACTGGAGTAGAGTTAAAGTAAATATGTCATCCTTATAAATATATAATAAAAATGTAAAAAAAATATATTATTAGTTCTCATTGATGTTTTATGATATTATTAAATTATTTTAATTATTTTTAAATTTCATCTCCAACTTCTTCCATTCTTTTCATTTCTTCTTGATGTAAAACTTTTAAATTCATTCTTAATTTCTTGCATGGTAGTTGTTTTAAGAAAAAATTCTTTGTATTGCTTTTTATATTTATTCCATAATATAAACTAACAAATAATATTAGATTTGTGTGGTTTTTTAACTTCATTTTGGTTAACAATTGTATTTGTTTTTCACAAATAAACTTGGACGAAATATTATGAACAGCTTAATTTTTAGTCTTTGTAAGTAAGATCACGATTGTGTACATCTCGTGTTTTTCAGATCTTATTTATGATGGAAATATAAGGGTTGCTACTGTTTATAATCTCAAATGTTTGATTTGTATTTTTAGATTTTCTTGTTTTCAAATATGATTTGTATTGTATTCTAATTTACTGTAACTATTTAGTTGCAGAAAAGCACAATGCAAATCAGAAGATTTGAGAGAGACAAAGAAAATCATTCATTTCTAATTGGTGGTTTTTGAGATTTTGTGATTAAATTTAAATATATGACTTATATTTTTAGATTTTATTTTTTATTTTTACTTTCAAATCTGATTTGCATTGTGTTTTTAATTGACTGTAGCCCTACCAAACCGATTGGAAAAATCTGACTCCCTCTGTCTCATATTATAGACCACATTTTTTTTTTAGAAACTTTTCAAAATATAATCAACATAGCACATTTAATAATTTTTTCATATAAAAAAATATCAAAACAAATCACAATATACTACCGAACACTCACCATCTCTTTCCTCTTTTTTTCTTATTCTCTCTCCTAAATCTCACTATCACTAAAAAAAAATACTCTTGAATTCTACAAAATTTTAAGACACATAAATTTACGTATCGGATCAAACTTTTCGTTATATTTTAAAATGGAGATACTATTTATCATTGAGGAATCATGTTGTTTTGCTACGGGAAATAGCATAAATTACAATTCATAACACTTGAGAGCAATTTTAGCAAGACCAATTGATATAAGTAATGACATTTAAAAGCTTAGATTTTTCACGACTAAGTTCAAGGGCTACAATTAAAACAAAAGTGAAAGTTGTTTCTTGGAATAACACGTGATGTGATATTTGACTATGAGCTCTTACCTATAGATGCATCTTCCCAATGTAGTTAACCAAAGACGAAAATTGAGTGATCGGAACCGACCGACCGATCGCAACAGAAGAATTGCCATTCACCCGACCCTCTCCTCGAATTATGATTCTATAGCCGAGCCAAAATCAATACAGCTACAAGATTGTATATTAGCAACATCATATAGAGAGAAAAAAAAACCGCAACAGATTCACAAACCAAGCACACAAAAAAATACATTTATCGTATAATCAGAGTATTGCTGCTTTCTTCCGTATATATATATATATATACCACAAGTACATTCTGAGAAACAAGAAATTCCCCTTTCATACAAACTCGTTATCCTATGGAACTCCTACAACATACATTTTTCACTCGCGAATCCATCTATCGACTTCTTTAACTTGTACGTGCTACCGTATGCTATATTGTCTTTCACTGCAAAGTTTGAGTTTGGAGTTGGACGTGCGGACATGGACATTCAGGTCCTCCCCTTGTCCATAGGTGCTTCAGCTCGCCTCTTCTGTGTCCTAACATCAATAGGGTGCCTACATTGTATTGTTTAGCGGGTTATAGTGTCATAATGAGCATAACGATGACTGAAATGGGGACGTGAAGATATAATGGATTTATCATGTCATGCTTACCGAGTGTAAATGGGACGATGTACAGTAGAGCTGGCTGGCCGTGTCCATCCATTATGTTCAACGCTACATATGTTATTAGGAGACCTGCAGGGAGGGAAAAAAAAAAATCAAGTCACAAGATATAGGACTGACAGGACTCATGGGTGTTCTGGGCACATGCGGTGTCCTCTCGATCGATGATGCGCACTAGGTGAGCATTGCTTCTGTGGATGAGATCTGACTCGAGGATATAAGGCAGTGAGCGCAGATGTACCATGCTTTTTACATCATAAGCCTAAGTGAAAATGTTTTTGACATAACTATATTTGCACACCAGCATCTGCACACTAATGCTTGGAAAAGTGCAGAAGAGTTGAACCACACCTAACCCATAAGCAGACATGGCATATAGAAAGTATCCGCCTCGTAGGTTCCGGTTGGCAAGCCAGTCATACCTGAATGGGGCGCCCAACAGTTAGTATTTGAGAGTCGAAATCATGAACCTTAATTTGCTGAAAAAACAAAGTTCAGATTGCTATAGACCGAGAATTCACTGGCATTTGACACGACAGAAGATCAGGTGACGAACCTTAGTGAGAAGGCTAGTAATAGTCCTGGTAAAATGATGTCTCCAAAACCAATGATACTATAGCCACCCCATGGGTCGAACATTCGTGGGATTTTCAGCAGCATTGGGATACCATCCTCTCCGCTCTTATCACCGCGAGCAACCTAAATAGAGAGCTCAACAAGTTCAATTGCACTATAAATCAAGAAAGAAGAATCAAGAACTTGCATAGGCACTTACCACAATCATCACACTTTCATGAAACCATGCCTTGGAGACAAATACCCAAAATATATCGTACAGGAATGCGCAGCTTAGAAGAACCGTGCCAACCTGGATGGAAAAATATTGAATTCTTTAAGCGACAGCAGATTACATCGAGTGCTACTCAAAACTGACTCCATTCAATTCCATAATCAACCAAGCTAAAAAGCACAGAGATGCATCATAGGCACACACACAAAAAAAAAAAAAAAACTAGAAAGCACACAACTCTGAAGCGTCACCTTGAGATTTGGCACTCGGACGATCTGAAGTACAGTAAGAATCAATGCAATACCCTGATAAAGCAAAGGGGAGAAGAGAAGTCATGGCGACTCAAATACACAAAAAGGAAGTGAGAAAATATCTTATCCGAACAACAAAACGAAAGATAGAGAAGAAAAAAAAAGGCTCTTCTTACTAGGATGTCTTGACCTATCCAAGCAAAGGATACACGCCGATATTTAGCCCAAACGACAGCAAAAGCTATGCAGAACGGAGAAACAGCCATAGCCAAGTATGAGAATGCTCCGAACAAAGGCACTTTAATATAGGACTCTGCCGCACGTTGAAAGCACCTGAAACTGTAATCAGCCGATATCAGCTACTAGTGTCTATAAGCTTCTAGTCAAGATTCAAGGTGCACTGGACATACCTTGATAATATAGAAACCAAACAAGTTTGCAAACCCTGTTAACAAACATAACAAGATTCAGTTCCATCTACCAGAGAAAGACTTGGATATTAAGCAAAAACTCGCATTCATTTCAACAATATATGAGCAGTACACAAGAGAAAATGGGTCATAAACTGCATTCACTTTATTTTATGTCGAAGGGCTCATGGTTAGCTCCATTCACCATGGAACATGGACCCTTCCAAGAAACTTGAGAGTTTTTTCCCCTTTTTTAAGGGAAAAAATTTGAAAGTCAAACAGACAAATTGATTTATCCTCCTTCTCCTTTTCTGGAAAAAAAGATTTAATAATCAAAATGGATAAAGGGTTTTCCCTCCGTTTGGACACATAAACTTAACCATTCAGGTCAGAAGAGAGATCCAACTATGACAGATGACACTAGATGCGTTGCACATGAAAACCCGTCCGGTGCACAAATGGAACGCCGCACCAGGTATCTTTTCGTATGCGAATGAAAAAGCACTGTTGGATAGTAGCCATAGTGGGACGATCAGGTAAGTGGGGAATATTGGATTGCAATAGAGAATGTCAGGCTAAAGGCAGATCAAAGTGTTGTCCTGTAGACATCAGGCGGGCAAAAGCTAGTCACGAATATTTGGCTGGATCAAGTGGGAAGACCAAGTTGTGCAACTGCAAGTTTTAGAAACTGGCTGAATTTCCTGAAGCTGAAGTATCAGAAAGTACAGCCTACAGCAATTTCTACCGCATTTCCTAAATTTTAGAGAACATAATGATCACATCGTGGTGGCTACCTTGTATCCATTAACATGATCAAACCACATCAAAACGGGCAAAAGTTGTTCGGAAATATAACAGTATTGGCACGTACCTCTACCCCTCCGATGCAAAAGAGAACCACAAGAACCTCAATAAACCAGTAGGACATGAACTTATATAGCATGATCAAGAAGCACGAAGCAACGACTACAAAAAGAATCGCTGATTTGGTGCTGATATCGACAAATCCGACGGACTCGTTTTCCCCAATACCGGGGAGCTCGTCTGAAACATCCTGAAATACGATTTAAACGACATCATTTTATTAGTAGATAAGCAACAATAGCCTAACAGGTAAGAATCAGGGAGTTGAAAATAAGACCGTTCTAATGTATGTAGAAAATGACCTTGAGAGTAGTTTCTTGCTGAATCATTGCTTCCTTAGTGCTCCACGCAGACCAATATGATGCACATAAGATGGTACCAACGGCCATAAGCCATAGAAAGACTTCAGCCACATCAACTGCAGGACGCTTTGGAGAATATAACTGCACAGAAACTGAATAGAGGGATGTTTACTGAATACCAAGGGAAAGAGAAATCGTACGGAAGATATCATTTATAGATTAGTATACAGCCATACCCATTGAATTATTTTGCATCAAGCCTTCCAAGGATAAACCAGCATCTTTTGGAAGCATGACAGTAGGAATTTGTATATCTATATCAGCTTCCTCCTCACATACCATTTTGAAAAGCCCTGCAAGAAGAATTTACTTGGAACTAAGAAAAATGTTTTCTTTCCCATCACTTTCCGCTAATGGCCGGATAAGCTTATTAGATGCCGCAGTACCGGTATTATTGTTGACAATAAGTATGGCGGAGGCTCCGGCTTCTTCTGCAATATTTGCCTTTGTTGTGAAACTGCAATTACCACGCTGGACTAGAATCACCTCCCCGGTAAGCTGCCATAAAAGAAATAAGCCAATTAAACAACAGTTGGTAATTCAAATCAGCAGAACAACATTGAGCTACCATCAAAGGGCCAAATAAACAAGAACTTGCATCATTTAACAAGATTTTCTCTTAGCTCGTGTTGCAAGCCTGCTTATTTGAAGCCCAATTTCAAAACAAAGCAACCTTGTTCTTAGGAGTGCTGCAACAATCTGGAGGGTCTGCTACAGCGAGTTGTGTCTGACTGGCATGCTTCTCTTGTGATTCCAATGTCGGACCAAACCGAGCGCCAACTCCAACATACTCGATATCCTCTTTTCCATCAATCCAGGTTGGAACTTTTACCTAGCGCAAAAGAAGGATAGAAAATTTGTTATCTGTCACATGAACAAATCGCTGATACAGAACATTACTTGACAATGCTTCACGGCCATGGTTGAAAAACTAAGCTATAACAATATAGTATTTGAGAAGATGCAATTCTCAAGTATCCAAGTACCAGAATGAGTTGAGATCAATATAGTCACTGTGTCACACCATTGTGTTCATCACCGTGCTAATATCATCCGTTAGCGTCATTTCAATTCAAAGCACTAAGACTTATGGTTATAATCTAATCTCAATCCATGGAAACACATAATATGTAAATCTAAACTCACATCCCAATCCAAAGCACTAGATTGATGGCTATGGATTAATCCACACATATTAATAACCCTATATTTTCTTGCACAATCAACTCACGCATATTCTCTAACAGCAATTTTTTGTTAACTTGCTTTGATAAACTTCTGTGTTTCTTGGGAGTCACCCCACCTCACAAAACTCCTCCAATGAGGGAAGAGCAAAACTCGTTGAGTGTCGAACTACTTTGTGATGATGAACCCGTTAGCGAAAACTGATTTAAAAGATTCTCCGATTTATGAATTATTCGGATTTACGAGTTATCGATTGACAAAAAAAAATCCTTCAAACATTTGAATGGGTTTCTTTGATTTGACTTGAACAGTAATAAGCACTTTCCATGGAGTAGTCAAAACAAGGACGGCCATTAATATCACTTTTCCAATAAGATAATCCAACAATTAGCACACGAGATCAAATTAATAAAAACACCGAATAAGGACAAATTAGCAGATTCCCAATCACAGAGCAGTGCAGAAATGCAACAAGTCAAGCACTTTCACACCTATACAAATTACAATTCCAAAAATTAACATATCCTCCCCTGTAATTCAATATCAATCAAAGAAAGGGACCCAATCCCAGAATCCAAAAAGGAAAGTATTCCCACAAACAATCTAATCAAAATAATTTCCATCAAATTATTCCCAATTACACACACCTCTAAACCACAATTCCTCACTCACCACATTCAAAACCAAAACAATCAATCAGATTCAACACATCCCAATAAACCAAAATACAGCACAAACCCATCAAAATTCAACAAAAACCCATCACCAAAAACAATCAAATCAACCAAAAAGCCACAAAACCCAGAATCAAAATCCTAACTTTCTCACCAAAACAAACTTGTTCTGACACCCAGGTCTCTTGGGAGCAAGCTCATCCTCATGTACAATATCACCACCACACACCACAACTGGAAACACCCCAAAAACAAACACAATCCCAATCACAACAACAAAAACGCTCAAAACACTCTCAATCCTCATTGAATTAAAATCTCCCCAAAAAAACACCCACTTTTCTTCTAGGGTTTTTTCTCACTCTTTCTATTTCAAGTGGTGCAATACTCACACATCACCTAAACATCAACAGAAACGCATACCCACTTCAAAAAAATAAACAAAACCCCATAAAAATGAAAAATGAAAAATTCCTAAAAAATGAAAAAAGAAACAGAAGAAAAAGAAACCAACTTTTTAGAGGGAGAAACGAAAGGGACAATTTGGAGAGAGAGTGAAAATAAGAGGGAAAAAAGAAACTAACTTTTTAGAGAGAGAAACTAGAGGGACAATTTGATGAGAGAGAAAGTGAAAATAAGAGTTTTTTGCCCTTTTTGCTTGTGAGCTGGCGCATGGGAGTCATAAAAGGACACCACATTTTCAACCGTTGGATCTTTTCATCCCTTCGAGCGTGAGAGGTAGTCTCTGTGTTTTGGGAGAGTGAGGTGGGTGACGTGGCAGCGCGTGGAGTGAGGTGAGAGTGGGGGAGGAGCGGAGAGTGGGAGGAATTTTGACTGGGAACCGGTTCAGGCAGTGGGGGTTTCTTTGGGGCCGTATACACCGTACTGATTAGACGGCGTTCTAAAAGTAATATAATTTTATCTGTCTGAACAGAATGAAATTGAAGAATAATGTGTTCGATACAAAAATTTGAATTTATATTAATTTTGATAAAAAAAATAATATTTTTTTTATAATAATGAGATTTATTATAATATTTGTAATAAGAGATAATGGTATAGTATAATAGATAAGATTGATTTGTTTTTTTTTTTTATGTTATAAGGTTATCAAAAGAGGAAAGATCATAATTTTTTTTAAGATTAACCAAATAAAAAAACATTACAATTAAGATGAAACGGAAGATGTACGATGTGTTGATTCGTGGTTATTAATACATTTATTGATTTTATAAAATTTGATCAAGATATCCTCATAGATTTATAGGAAGAAGTGTCGGTATGAATTATAAGTGGATCGGATGAGAAAAAGAAATGATGATAGAGATGATGTGATATAAAATACGGATAATAAAAAAGTTTACACATAAAAAGATTGTCAATTTTAAAAATATCATAATTTATATAAGACGTTCATATTTAGTATTTTGTAACAATTTATTTTGGATAAAGAGAATATTTATCTTACGAATTGTGTGTGTGATAATCTAATACTCCCTTGGTTTTTAACTATTTGTAATCGTTTAATTCAGTATAAGATTTTGTGTGTATGTTTATTTTTTATGAAATTTTATAAAAAAAGAGTTTTTTTTCCAGAGATAATATGATATACGATGCTAGTTGAAAGAAGAGATAGTGAAGCATATTGTAGTAAAATATGATTCATTTTATTTTAGAGGAGAAAATGTTGCAAAAATATTTAGACAACCAAAAAGAAGTGTTGAATCCATTTGAATGTGACCTGAGTTTAGTAATTGTTATCAATAAAATGAGTTGATCGATCTTGTATATGTGTGGTATTAGCTGAATCCATTTGAATGTGAACTTGCATTGAGAAATGGTTTTCATAATATTAACGTGGATTATCATAAGCTTGACGTTTTGGCGTTAGTTAAGGACTAGAAGGCGAGAAGATTGTGAAACAACTACTACGTACTATGACTCGAGAACTGCAACACCAATGTCACATCTTGAATTTAAGCCAACCTAAATATGAAAATGTGGTATATGTGTTGAAACAAGACTAACTCATCCATATTTGAGGTCGTAGTTAGAAATAATCGATAATTATCACAGAGTCCACTTCCCCGACCTTGTATTAGCTTGTCAAATTGAAGCAAAGATTTATTGAAATAAGTGGTACTTCCTCGTTTTAAAATATGGACAACGATTTGACTTGATACGTGAATTTATGTGTGTGTTAAATTTGTGTGAAATTTGAAAAACAAAATATTTTCTTGATGATAATGAGGTATATTGTAAAAAATTGTGATAAGAAATAGTGAAAATATTATAACGAGATGATAATTATTTTAAATTTGTTTATTTGAAAAAATTACTAAATATAACATATTGTATATAATTTATGATAATCCAAATAAATAAATATTACATGAATATGGATAACGATTTGACTTGATACGCGAATTTATGTGTGTGTTGAATTTTTGTGAAATTTAAAAAAAAAATTTCTTGATGATAATGAGATATATTGTAAAAAATTGTGATAAGAGATAGTGAAAATACTATAAGAGATGATAATTATTTTATATTTATTTATTTTAAAAAATTACTAAATATAACACATTATATATAATTTATGATAATCCAAATAAATAAATATTACATGAAACGAAGAGAATATAAAATATCCATATTTTTCAAAGTATTTTCTTTCTTTTTTTTTTTTCATGCAAGACCCTATCAATGGTTGTGATCAGTGAATATGTCCATAATCATAGATACACGGACAATGACCTCAAATAAACTGGCCCCAAAATATACGGGCACATGTGCTTTTGAAAGCAACCATTTCGTTGTCGACCCAAAACAAAACCTTCATTTTTCCCGTTACTTAATCGATAAATTGATAGTAAAAGGAACCTGTTTGTAAAGTCGCACGTCCAACAATTACAGTTTGTAACTCGAGACGAGAAAATAAAATCTTTGCGATTAGGAACATTGGTCAAGAGCATTAGACTCCTAGAGTAACAAGAGAAGACTAGACCGATATCTGCTAGACGGTATGAGTAATCTTTAGTCCATATTCGATAAAGATTCATGATAAACTCCACTTAAATTTATTACTACTCACTGCATGTGATAGCTTTTACTCTGTTCGTTTTATATTAATTATAAAATATTAATCCGATATTATGATATATATATATATATATTATGTTAGTGAAGTTTATTATAACAGTTAAAAAGAGAAATCAGTTGGCATATTGTGACAAATAAGATTGATTTGTTATTTTTTATGTTAAAAAGATTATAAAAAATAAAATATTATATTTATTTTGGAATGATTCAAATAAAAAAAATATTAATAATTAATATGAGACACATATAATATAAAAGAATCTTGAATATTACATTGAGATGGAACACCAAATGAAAACTAAAACCCATGTTTTTTATATTTTTTTTTCATCCATTTGAAACACAAAATCAATATGAAACGTTCCTATTTCATTAATCCTTAAAACGAAAATGAAAAACAAAAATAATAATAATACCAAAAAAAACTCTTAAAAACCCTTCATTTCATCTGTTTGTTCAAAACAAATTTTTTAGACACAAAACGTGGCAAGCAGTCGAGGTTGGATTTCCTATTGTTGAAATACAACAACATTGATGCTATATTGGCTAAGCATTTTTAAGAAAAGTGATCAATTTTAATTATTTTTTTTTATATTTTTTCTCTCCACCGGATCAAAAATAAAAATGAAAGTGAAAAATCGGAACGACATCGCTTAAAAACAATGAAACTATGTGGGACAAAACGTTGTCGTTTCTACCCCGAAAAAAGCCCGTGTTTCCACCTCTTTTCTTTCACACAACCCCCACCGCCGCTTCTCTCTCCGCGTCGCCGCCGCCGTCCAGGGCTCAATTTTGTAGGTCTATCTCATCGATATGTGATTGATTTCCGTGCTGTGAATTTCCTAGATTTTGTTGTTGCTTTGAGTTGAATTTGTGTGTGTTTGCGCGAATGTTTGCATTTTTGGATGATTCAGAGTTCAAGAGAGTGAATAATTAGTTTACATCATATAGTTACTGGGAGTTCTGTGTACTGTGTGTGAGTTCCTCCCTCATTCCCAAGAAAAATTGCAACGGCATGCACTTCGGAGCTTCGGACGATCAAACAACTTTTTTTGTAAAATTATTGTGAAACAGTAATATGATTGATTAAGTTGTGTCGACTGGTGATGATTGATTAAGTTGTGGCGACCGGTGATGACAGATTAAGTAGTGAACTCTTCCCTTGGACCTGTAGTGGGAGTTCTGTTTAGTGCGAGTTTCTCTCTCCGTCCAAGAAAAATTGCAATGACACGGATGCAGTCTCTTACCATAGACAAAAAATTCATTTCTTGGGAAGTAATAGGATGTACATGATATGGGAAGAAGTGGAGGTGGACTAAAGAGCATGATGTTCGGTTGACCTGGAAATCCTTCGGGATTTTCTTTTTAAAAAAACTAAAGAGCATGACGATTTGTTAGGTGTGGGCTTAATGTTTTATTCATTGCTGTAGGAGAGGTGTTGGGTTAATGAAGGCTGAACATGCTGAAATTGTTTAGTAGGAGTAATTACAGTAGTATTTATCGTCGTGTTTCGAAGTTGACGTTAAATGTAATGTAGTATACTTAAGGGGAAATGTTCGAGTTGCAGCAGCACCTAACTATGTGTTAAGGCACCAAATTGCCTTGTTTTTGGTTTCTTTTCTTTTGCGAGAAAAACGATCATTTTTGTGAGTCCCTTATGGTTTTATCGAGCATTTACATTTACATATTGAATTCAGCTTGATCTACATGATTAATGGGAAATGTTTAACAGTATGATTCTATTTTGTCACTAGTGTGGTGGTGTTTAATGCTAGTTTGAAATTGGCAGTTTGGGTGTAAAAAAATGGTGAAGAAAGCGGGGGACTCTGAAGATAGGCCTTCGAATATTTCTGGGAAAAAAGCCGGAGGGCACAAGAAACAGTTGGAACGACTTCAAGAGAAGGTAAGAGACCTCGTTGAATCACTTCCTGTATTTGTTTCTGAACCTGAAGTATATGTAGTGAATTTCCTTTATGCCATCGTCGTTTGTGGAACTTCTTGATCATTTTCACAATGATCCTTTTGCAGGATCTGGAATTTTATGAGTTCTTGAAGGAGCATGACAAGGAGCTTTTGGAATTCAGCGATGATGAAATTGATGTAAGTCTCAATCTGCGAGTGCTTTATATAATGATCCTTAAAATTCAATGGCTTAGAAGTTGTATGCTTGCTTCAGAATGAAAGTGAAGCTGATTTGGTCAGTGAAGACGTGCAAGATATGGAAGAAGATGATGATGTGCAACCAGAGATTACTGCTGAGAAGAAGGAAGAAAACATCCCCAAGGTACAATCACGATCGAAATGGTTGAATCTTGGTGTCGCTCAATTCGGGAGGATAGAAAAGTTAGTGCAGTTCGTTCTCTCTTGAGTGCCTTCAGAAGAGCTTGCCATTATGGGGACGATAAAGATGATGATCCATCTGCCAAATTACTAGCCATGTCGAGCAATGTGTTCAACAGAGTCATGTTGTTTGCTTTGATTGAAATGGATGGAGTTCTCCGGAGTTTGTTAAAGCTACCGCTTTCTGGAGGAAAGAAAGAGACCATTATGGGACTCGGGAGTACAAAGTTGTGGAAGAAGTACAATCACTTGCTGAAGTCTTATCTTGGTAATTCCTTGCATGTATTGAATGAAATGACTGACCCTCAGATGATAGTTTTCACCCTACGACAATTGCGGTACTCATCATTTTTCTTGGCTTCTTTCCCCAGCCTTCTAAGGAGGTGTATCAAGGTACTCACTGATCTGTGCATTGTTTTCATGCTTTATTAGCGGTTAACAATACGAAATGATTTCGTTTCTTATTTTATGCAGTAGCATTCGAAGAAAAATAGTATCATGTTGTCAAAGAAAAATGTGTTTTCCATTCAGTATTTACAGGTTTCTGTAGTAAGCATATCCTTAGAATTCATGGACTAATGGGTCTTTTCAGGTTGCTCTGCACTTCTGGGGGACAGGAGATGGTGCCCTTCCTGTGGTTGCATTGCTATTCTTAAGAGACTTGTGCATTAGGCTCGGTTCTGATTGATTGGAGGAATGCTTTAAAGGGATATACAAGGCTTATGTTATGAATTGCCGGTTCATCAATCCAACGAAGTTGCAGCACCTTCATTTTCTTAGGAACTGTGTGGTAGAACTTTATAGGGTGGATATCCCAATGGCATACCAGCATGCCCTCGGTTTTATCCGCCAATTGGCAATGATATTGCGTGAGGCACCGAACACTAAGACTAAGGTTAGTGGATTATAGTGTTTCATTTGTTCTTCTGCTGCTATTGCATATATGATCATTTGGCACCTTTGTGTTTGGCCTCATAGACCTTAGTGTTTACCCACTTCTCGTAGCCCATGGGTGCAATTGCTATTTTAATTTTCTTTATAATTTTCTGTTCTATTTTTGGGAATAATTAATATCACTCACTTTTATTGAGTGGAATCTCCGGAGTGGATCTATAAACAAATTTCTGATTCGATAATACGCAAGTCCTACTAGGCTACTGTTGTCATGATGAATAGATCAGATGATTGTCGTTCCTTTGTATTTTCAAATTTTTGTGCCTGCTGTCACTGCAGTAAACATAATTTTGAAACATGTATTCTCTGGCGTAATTTCTTCATTTCCTCTCATGATGTATTTACAGGAATCATTCCGGAAAGTGTATGAGTGGAAGTTTATAAATTGCCTCGACCTTTGGACTGCAGCTGTCTGCTTTCAGTACAGAAGCTGAATTCAGGCCCCTTGCTTATCCATTGAACCAAATCATTTCTGGGGTTGCCCAGTTAGTTCCTACAGCACAGTACTTGCCTCTCAGGCTGCCCTGTGTCAGAATGCTGAATAGAATTTCTGCTGCTACGGATACTTTCATACCTGTCTCATTGCTGCTTCTGGATATGCTCGTGATGAAAGAGCTTAATAGGCCTCCTGCTGGAGGTGTTGGAAATGCTGTTGATTTGCGTGCCTCATTAAAGGTATGTATGATGAGCAACTTTATCTTTAAACCACAAGACAAAACCTCTTAGCTCATGTCAGACCATATAACAGTGGCGAGGATTGCATAGGGAAGGCCAAGAAACATTCAGGCGCCAGCCGCCAGACCCAGTTTGTGGTGATATGTAATGCCTTTGTCGTCTCGTGAAATTCGAAGTCTCTCATGACAGGTCAGCAAGCCAACCCTTAAGACACGGTCATTTCAAGAGGCATGTGTGTTTTCTGTTGTTGAAGAGCTTGCTGAACATCTGGCCCAGTGGAGCTACTCGGTTGCTTTCTTTGAGTTGTCTTTTATTTCGGTGGTGACTTCGTAGCTTTTGCAAAAACACCAAAGTTGAGAGGTTTCGCCTGCAGATGAAGGAGCTCATTCATCAGGTATTCCTTGGGACTTAGGAATACTTATAAATTGCAAGGGCGTTGTGCTAAGAGGAACTCAGTATGAAAGACTTGATTATGTTTTAAAGCCTTCATGTATTGACGTAATGTATTTCTTATGTTGCAGATTGAGGCCAATTCAAAGTTTACGAATGAAAAGCGTGGATCCGTTTCTTTTCTACCAAATGATCCTGCATCAGCAACTTTTCTTGAGGTTTGCTCTCCACGTGAATTCTTCTTTGTAATTAATCTCCATGGTCCTCAATGCCTTGTAAACCTTTTCCCCAAAGCGCCTCGCATAAAACGCCATGACACGAGTCCATTTGGATTCGGACCGTGGCGGCTAGATGGTAGTTTAATCCTCTGTTGCCATAACAGGATGAGAGGAAGGCTGGGTCTAGTCCTATGTCGAAGTATGTCGCAACTCTACGTACAAGAGCCCAGAATCGGAGTGACTCATTGATGGAATCCAGGTTCATATTTGGCTAAACTTTCTTGGTAATTTGATACGAGGACGGTTAGGCGAGTGATATGTGCTAACACAGCATGCAATGCAGTGTTGTTGGTACAGAGTCTGCTACGTTTGAGAAGAACATAGCCGAAAGTGATGGAAGAAGATGACGCCCCAGATGAAGAAGGCGCGGCATTATTCAGCTCCTCTTGGTTACCTGGGAAAGACATGTAACCCTCTGGAACTTTTCCCAGTTCCGGAACGTGATCCAACCAGTGGCCAATTTTGAATAGCTTCTCCGTGTTTTCTTGATGTGGGGTCATTCGTTTTTTGTATCGACAGGAGCAAGCAGTCCAAAATTGAGACGGATGAGAAGAAGAAGAGGAGGAAGAGGAAGCCAAAAACGGAAGAACCGGAGGCTCTAGACAAAGACATTGTAGAGGACTTGGTTCTGAGTTGTGACGAAGAATCCAAGGTGGAAGATGATTCACCTCCCATGAAAAAGGATGGCAAAAGGCAGGAATCTGCACTGAATCAACGAAGAAAATCGGTTAACAGAGATGTGTCGGATAAGAGTGCACCAATCACGAAGAAGGGCAAGAAGAGGAAGAGAGCTCGAAAGGTGTTGTCATAGGTGTATTAGTACTTGTTTATGATTCCAGTTTTGTTGAGAATGATCCCTTTTACTCATTTTTGGAACCCGGGAAGGTGCACCGTTAAAGCCGGATTTTGTAGAGATCTGCATTGCTCGATTGACTGCTGCTATTGTGATCGTTTTGAAAGCTCCCTCCGAGTATCACTTGTATGAGAACAAAAGCTGAAATGCGAATGAAAACTACATGAACTTGAGTTCCAGTGTCTGGATCCGTTGTATCCTTGGTATTCGTCGTTGCATCAGATTCAATGTTTAGAGCTTATACAGGTGATAATATTCAATGTTTAGAGCTTATACAGGTGATAATCGACAGTCGTTACATCCGTCGTATCCAAAAGTAACACCATCGGCCGTATCCAAAAGGTACCGTCACAAAATCTATTCAAGGACCTAACAAACATGTGCAGGGATACTCACGAAGACAAGAGCTCAATATTTGACAATATAACAAATACTCCACCAGTATTGGAGCCAAGTAACAGATACAAGCTTCTAAAAATGAAGAAATGAAGAAATGAAGAAAGCCATATCTATTCGATCTACAAGAGTTACAGACACGTGCGATTATACATAGCAACTGGGAACTATACAACAATGTAAGGTACAAAATCACACAGAGGTTTCAAGTTTCGAGAATCCAACCCAACACTGATTAATGGACTGAATATCAGATAGCTCTTTTGGCCGATTAATCTTTGGTTTGCTGATTCAGCATCGCCCTATTTGAGGCCGAAAAACATTTTGGACCATGATAGAATCTGATTCCAGTTCTGCTTCAGCAAACCTTGTGTATAACAATAAGCCAAGATGAAGGAGAAGAAACAAACGAACGAATGTGTGTGAGACATATATATGTGAGGTATGTGCAGAAGCTAATGCCGCCGTTGTTGCCACTCCTGTATTGCAGAACGAAGAGCGCGATTAGGAACAAGGTTGGTGTGAGCTAGTTTGAGATTTGTCATGGGGGAAGTATCATGCCCAGCGTCGAGCCAACCCCTTAAGGCCTCCGCCTCATACGTGAAACCATCTGCGGCTAGGTGTGGATCTTGCATCACTTCCTGCAAATTCAAAGGACAGAACAAAAGATGTGAAGTCCATCGCACAGCATGGACAGAAAACTTTATTCAAGGATAAACAATATGAATGCGACTAGATATGTAACAAAAGAATTATAGTTCAAGTCCTTTTCTTTACTACGGCAGCCAAACTGAAAAGGAATATCTCAAACCCCTACTTAAAGTCTAGCCAAACGACACAACATTTCATCTTAGCGGGTTGCAACATTTCCACCCTTTCTGAGTTATTTCTGACTCTCTTTTTTTTTTTTTAATTGAAAACTCTTTATTTCTTTCACCCAAAGCAGTTCACCCAAGTCCTCAAAATGCACCATCAAACATTACAGGCAGCGAAAGAACAAACAACAGAATCAGTTAAGGACCTGGAAAATGGGACAGATGAAGTACGACGGAACAAACTTATCGTCACCATCATCAAACCTGAGTGGCGACGAGCTTCCACAGGACACCCTCATTGATTCAAGTAACCTCCAGACCTCCGAAGCAAGGTCAGGCCGGTTACTTATGTTAACATCACAGCATCTTAGTGCCAACAAAACCAACTGATTTGCTTGCACAAATGGCCAATCTCCAGCTAAAGGGTCCAAAACAGCCTTCAGGTTATCCTTTGCCAAGGCATATTGCACTTCCTTTATGATACCGTTTGCCGGCTTTCCTGTCAAAAGACGCAACAATATGATCCCATATGAAAAAATATCAGACTTGGCAGTAAGTTCCCCAGTGGCAAGAAACACGGGATCCACGTAAGCGAATGTTCCCTTTGGCTGCTCAGTACGATGAAACTTTGATGTGCACTCATCTCCTGTCTCATTGGAAACGGCACAAGAGATCCCGAAGTCACTCAGCTTGCACCTGAAGTTGGAATCCAGGAGAACATTGGCCGGCTTAATGTCGCCATGAATAATGCTGTAAGGCTCACTACAGTGCAGGAAGATGAGAACAGAGCATAGCTCAGCAGCAATCCTTAGACGCTCTTGCCATGATAAGGGAGGAGTGTTGTCCTTGCAGGCGAGACGATCCTCCAGGCTTCCGTTAGGAAGATACTCGTAAACCAGAGTCCATGTCTCAGGACAAGCACCGATCAGGGTTACGATGTTGGGGTGCCGCAACTTGCTCAAAATATCAACCTATCAACACCAGAATACATCCAAGTTCAGCTAAAACAAACCGAAAAATATAAGAAGCTTCGAGATGAAAATGCTTAGATGCATTAGGAGACTCAGGAGAGCGCTTCAAAAAAACAAACCAAGCAGTATATTATACTGTCCATCCACGGATAATAGTTGCTCCTAATAAAAAAACGAGGATCTATTTGCATAAGCATCACACTATATGTCTGCCACAAGAAGCGTTTGTTACAGGAATTTAAATGATTTATGTATTGGAAAAAGCCACAGGAATCCTGGAAAAACCCGATATAGTGTTATAAGAATTGAGGACACAGACATTTCAGAACTCAATACTGCATATCGCACAAAATGGAGAAAATGGTTTACTTGCACTGACTTCAGTGAGGTGTGGAGACTATATGAAAATGGTAAATATGTTATTTGCAAAGAGAGGTGCTGCAAAAAGGTAGCTAAGTAGGTGTTGCAAACAATCTTGACCCTTGATTTTGTGTAATTTATTTTGAAAGATTTTGTTTTAAGATTGAAGTAAAAAAAAATCAAGGGAGAAGATTTAAGCAGTTTAATATTTGTCAGAAAATCAATGGCTAAGATTGATTTGAAGTATCTGGCTACTTTTTCCATCACAAACACTTCTTTGGTTTGCAAATTTAAGCAAATTAAAACAAAGAGCAATCTAGAACTTGGAATATTACAAAAGAAAGCTGAGACAAACCACCATTACTAATGAAACCACGGCAACAAATTCATGAGCCATACCTCTTGATAAAACTCAAGATAGCCCTGCTTTGTATCGGGATGTGGCATCTTGATGGCAACTTCAGTATGACGAAGGGGGCCCTTGTATATGCTCCCATAACCCCCTTCTCCAATTTTCGAAGATGGGTTGAACCCATCGGTAGCTTCCTCGAGCTCCAAGAGAGAAAATGTAGCAAAGTACTGACGGGTATTTGAGCTAGAGGGCTGATTTTCCAGCTGTTCCCTAAGCTCTACAGCTTCACGAAGAGCATTATCTCGCTCAACTTGCAACTCTTCTCGCTCCGTCTTGTACTGCTGCAACAGGTCAACAACAGAAAGCATCTTTTCTTCCAGCTCCTTGATCTGGAGACTTGATTGCTCGAGTTCGTTCTCGAGTGATGATTTCTGAGTCAATGCATTTTGGAGGTCTTCATAGACCTTGTCCCTTTGATTTCGCATAAACTGTAGCTCTTCCTTTCCCATTGCTAGTTCCTCCTCAACTTCTCTTCTCCTCCTCAATTCAAAGGAGTATGATGTTTCTGCAGCTTTGGCCTATCAATATGGAAATCCAGAATTTCAATAAGCCAAAGTTAGCAACTTTATGAAAACAATCACCGAAGGAGATTAAAACACTATAATCAATCCTTAGTGCCGAGAATAATTGACAAAGCTTCAGCAGACTGGCGAATGCCCATAAACTCAATTCTCGTACAATACCCTCTCATGTTGATACCTTTCAAGGGTCGCGGACCAAATGTCCTTGTCTCCCCTTAAATAGAAAAACAGACAACTGAAAAAGAGCCAAAAGGCTCTGTCTCACTTCGAATCTACTTGATTGAGAAAATACTGTAGAGACTTTCCCAGCAAAGCAAGACATAGTTTCCACAATAACTAAATGACCAAGAGAAGATTGTTGCCAGAAAAGTTACAAAATCCATAACTAAAACTTGTTTGCAATTCTTGCCTTGCGTATTGCATCGATTGTGTCTTTCTCAGCTTTCCTTCGCCTCTTAGACTCTTCAAAAACTTCTCGCCTAGCATTTTCAGCCTCCGTCATCGCTTGCTCAAGTTGATCATAGATTTCATCGTTGCCACTTCTCTCCTGCTAAAACAAAAGTACCATCTCAGAAACTTTTGGACTGTAATCCATGTATTCATCATCTTTTCTAATAAGCAAGCATGTCGTATTATCCCAATAGAGGACAGTCCATCCATATCAACTCAAACACTGCAATATACAAACTGCAGTAATTTCTGCACCTACCAGTAGGCTAGGAAGTGATGAAGCATGATGCTTCTCATCAGATCGAGACAGAGGGAAACCCCGCAAGCTGGGCTCTCCATCTGCAGCTATACTGTTCGGAGAATAAGATGAACTAGTGCTTGCTCCTTCAGATTCTGGAGAAAGTCCAACGACTGATCGATTCCTCAATATGTGCTCGTATCCATCCGAAGTCTCTTCCGTATCTAGAACACTACTTAGAAGTGAAGCATTAGACATGGATTTGTGGTAAGAGCCTTGACCTTGATGCAACTCCATGTTAGATATGTTGTCCTCCGCCAGAGACAAGGACCGAAAACTCGTTGGCAAGTGCTCGGCTTCAATATTTGGAATTGGCTTCTTAATACCTTCCCTGCAATTAGATAATACTCAAATGAGAATGGAAATGCATCAAATTGTTTAGACTTCCACGGTCATATATTCCGCAGAGGTTAACTTTGGTGTATATATATCAATCAACTCCAGGTCAAATTCAAGCTACCACACAGAAGATGTCGAAGCGTGTCTGCTCAACATCAAAATATACTTAAAGAAACCTAGGTGGGGTGCTTCATATGCCACTTGGTGGCTTTATCCTACCAGAGTTCTCCCTGTCCATGTATGGGATTTTATCGAATATTTGGAATTGAGCTACAGTATCTGTTGGATCGCTAACCCCTTGTGAACTGTGATTCAGGAATAACACTAAAAACTGTGACGCATTAGGAAAAGTCCTTAGACTTCCACCACGGCATACCCTAGAAATGCTCTGTGGGCCTCGAGAATAAAATGTTTTCTCCAATCACAGGATATTTTTCTCCTATGAAGTAATACCTCTAACAATAGATGCACTAATATTATGATCTGCTTCTGACTCGATGAGAACAGTTGGAAGGAGATGCAGCTCAGAAAGCTCAGGCTCTATGCTGCAGAGCAAATTTCTCGATCACAATCAAAGAAACTCACCTAGTGTATATGAGACGACTCTTGCAGACGAACCAAATATGGCAGAAAGCTGGGGCCTCTTGGCGCACATAGATAGCCTTCTCGGACCTTGGCTCTATCATTTTCCTGCAATTAAAAGAAATAAGGAGAAGCACAAAGAAGAAAGTACTTTCAGTCCTGAGATGATTCTGACGACCCAAGTCAATGAACAAAACATACATGCAAACCCGTAAAGGCAAAAGCAAACCTTGAAAATTTATTATCTGCAGCAGCTCCCATTACAAGCCTTCCAATTCTGAGCTGTGTCACAAGTTCGACGATCCCCTTCTTGATTGAATCCCTCTCGATGTATCTTTTCTCTGCCCTTACCTAATAAAGCAATCTCATCAGTGAAAACTTCCTATAACATAATCATCATATAGCTGTCACCAGTGGTCAGTCACCAATTGACTAGTTGATTGTATAATCAAAAGAAAACATCGGGGCAGTTCACATCAGCACTTGATATACCCAAATCTCATTATAATACCTCGCATAAAGCTCAATCATGCTTAAAAATGAATATGCAAAAGAAAAGGCCATACCCCCGCCTGGCTGCAGATACAAACGTATTCTTCTAGAACATTCAGCATATCATGCCTTGCTTTCTCTAAATAAGCCCTCGCTTCATCTGGTCCGACTCTGCTTATGGGAAACTTTCCGCCCACTGCAAGCAGATAGATAACTTTTGAGAGTAATGTAAGAAGCGTGGTTGAAAATTTAAAGAGGGAAAACAATATGACAATACAGGAAATGATATGGTGCAAGGATCCAGGAATCTTTGATAGACAGAATGAAGAGGTAAATTTATGACGCTTCCAACTAGGGTCAGTCAAGGAAATGCAAACAAGTACTCTAAAAGCTCTAATACAGGAAAAATGTCAAGCACCTCGTGTTACTGTAAGAGAACTGTAAAGACGGTCAATCTTAAAGGTAAGAACAATTCTTCTAGTGTGATCAACGTGGCTCATTAACAGGTAAACTTTGAAATGACAGCCAAGAGCTTCATTCCCAATGAGCAAAATTATTTCTCCTAATCCACCAAATGATGGGGGTAGACTCCCCATCAATGGCTTTGCGTTAAAACGGTATAGACACCCGTAAAGCATGCCAAGTATATGAGAAGTGAGAAGAGTTTTGGACAAAACTTGTTAGCGCAAGCGTCAGAAACAAGCTGTACATCAACACATCATAAACAAAATAGCCATCCAAATTGGAACATTTCAAATAGCATAAACTAATCCTCATCCTTGATAGTTACTAGGTTCGCCAATCTCCCTCTCGTGGGTTTTGTACTCAAGAAAAGTCATTAGATCTTATCTAAACCAAGAACATGACACATTCAACACCGTGCTTACCGAAAACATCCTCAGAAAATACGCCTAATACATTTGAGGATTGAACAACAAACATAATCCAAATATAGTAACTAACTAAAACAATTAAACCAAAAGAACCAGATTTCAGATCATTACATATAGGAACTGTCTGTGGAGGCTCATGAACATGAATCAAGCAGATCTTCTTCCCTTTAGAGTTCTGCAATGCCCATATCAAAGTAAACTTTGACTCCTTCACCTCTTTCCCAACAGCAACGAACACAGTATCCTCCACCACCTCTTCACCTCTACTCAACGCCGATTCCATGGAAGACGAATGATAATGCCTCACCCTCTCGATCTCCCCTGAATCATCAGTCATCGAAGAATTCGCCATTGCTATACACGAAAATCACACCTATAACCATGCTCTCCTTCAAGTTTAACACCAACCCATGAATCAAAACCTTAGGATTCCTCCACCCAGACAATCAAAATTTGTACGAACTCAAAATACAGATTCCCAACACAGTTGAATCAGGGTTTCACAATGATGGGTTCCCCCAAAACCCTAACATTTCAACTGGGTATCAGAAAAAAACCCAGTAATCAGCAATCACCACACACCAAATTGACACCAACCCATGAATCAAGCCCCTAAATTTCCACTCAGATTCAACACAGATTCAGAAAAAAAAAATGATGGGTTTGTCCAAAACCCTGAGATTTCAACCGGATATCATCAATAACCCAACGATCACCATCACCACACACGAAATTGACACCAATCCATGAACTAAAACCTATATTTCCTCTACCCAGACACTCAAATATAACTTAGATTCAGAAATAAAATGATGGGTTCTTCCCAAAACCCTGAAATTTCAACTGGGTAACATCAATGATCCAATAATCAGCAATCACCACAGCCCAAATTGACACCAACCCATGAATCAAACCCCTAGATTTCCACTACCCAGATGATCAAATTCAACACGAAATCAAAAAAATGATGGGTTCTTCCAAAAACCCTGAAATTTGAACTGGGTTTCACCCCAACAGATAACCCCTCTTTTTTGGATGAAAAAATGGATGATGAGAACAAAGATGCCTTCGCAAAGGTGATGATTTTTGCTCTCCCTTTTATCTCTTTTTGCAGCTTAAAAGGTTTCCTAGGACAGACAGTACTTGTACACGTTGTTGTGATGGTGGTTG
>LIEC01010251.1:43882-56739 GCA_001925005.1 Drosera capensis | reverse complement strand
GTTCACTTATGTATCTTCTCTTGTACGTTGATGATATGTTGATTGCAACTCGAGACATGGTGGAGATCATGAAGCTGAAGGTGCTGCTCAATACTGAGTTTGACATGAAGGATTTGGGAGCAGCCCAGAAGATATTGAGCTAGGAGATTATTAGAGATCATGTGCAGCGGAAGCTTTTCTTGTCGTAGAAGAGGTATATTCAGAAGATGATATCAATCTTTGGGATGGCAATAGCAAAAGCAGTAAGTACTCTATCTTCTGCAAATTTTCTTTTGTCTAGTGCTTGTACTCCACAAACAAAGCAGAGATTGAGTACATGTCTAGAAGACCCTATGCAAGTACAGTAGGGAGTTTGATGTATTCAATGGTGTGAACACGGCTGGATATTGCACATGCAGTTAGCGCGGTGAGGAGATACATGACTCATCCTGGAAAGGAACATTGGGACGCTGTGAAGCGTATACTTAGATACTTGAAAGAGACAAGTGATGTGGGCCTTATATATGGTGGTGAGTCTGAGTGCTTGGTTGCTGGGTATTCAGACTCAGACTATGCTGCTGATCTGGATGCAAGGAGGTCGTTGACTGGGTATGTGTTTACATTGGGGAGCTCCGTCGTGAGTTGGAAGGCCACCCTTCAGCCTTCAGTTGCTTTGTCTACAATGGAGGCTGAATATATGGCGCTGACGACGGCTGCAAAAGAAGGGATTTGGTTGAAATGGCTACTTGGAAATTTGGGCTTTCATCAAGATCAAGAAATTGTATTTTGTGATAGTATGAGTGCTATATGTTTGACCAAAAATCAAGTTCATCATGATCGGAACAAACATATAGATGTTCGATATCACTTCATCCGTTCAGAGACAAGGATCAAGGTGAAGAAGGTGGGTACTGAAGATAACTCTACAGACATGTTCACCAAGTCAGTTTCAGTGAGCAAGTTCCAACATTGCTTGGACTTGCTCAATGTTGACAATTGGAAGTAGGCCCCAAGAGGGGGCACTGGTTGGCGGCAGAATATGTTTTGTTTTGATTCGGAGGGGATTCAAGTCAAGGTGGAGATTTGCCGTAATGACTTGAATCCAAAAGAAATGCCCAAAAGTTCATGAAAGAAGGCTCGGATCGCGAATCTGAACTCACAAAATGGGCGAAACAAATCATAGATTGTTTCATTTTGGGTTTTGTGCTAGGAAGGTCATGTCAAAATTTCAGCCCGATCCGACGGATGGATCAAGAGTTACGACCCTTTTAACACTAGGGGTATTTTGGTAATTCCATATGTATGCGGAGTACTATATAAACTCCTTAGTGAGAAATAGGGTTTGTAGGGCATTAGTTTTTTACCCAAAGCAACCGCCACACCACACCAAGAACAAAACCTTGTAACATCTCTTTTTTCAGACGAATCAACTGATCTGACGCTTGTCTTGTGGACTAACCCAGTTTGGGGTGAACCACGTTAATCTTGTGTTTGTGATTTGCGTTGAATTTTTTTCTTGAATCCTAATATTATCAATTAATAAAAAAAATATACTCACTTTTTTCTTTTAAAATATGAGAAAAAATGAGTGAAGAGCCTCAAGTTAACGAGGAGAAAGAAATCAAAGATTCAATTCAGTAATCGTTATTTAGTCTGGTTGCTCTTATTTGTCATTTGGCCTAGTTGTTCCCCTTTGTCAGTTTAATTAAGCCAACATCAGGATTTATTCCAAGAAATGATGGTGTAACTTAGAAAGCTTTTTCAAGGAATGAGTTAAAGCATTTAGTATTTTTTTAACATAAAATAACTTATGATATATTTTGTGTTTTATTATTAGATGTTAATTGTATCTTGCGATGCTCCATATTTTATACTTGATACACAAAAATAGGAATCCTATACATGATATGTATCTCGATTTGACAACTATTTGGGTTGTTGTCCTAGTGCTTGAACGAATGGTCGAAGAAGTCTGTGGTCGGCAATCTTTGACACAATCTCTTTTGTATATTTAGACACTCATTTGCCAATTGCAATCATCAACCACACTTAAATTCTCTCTCCCTTTTAACTTACTATCATCTCTCCCATCCAACAAAGTTCCAAGTTTTTTGAAGGTGAAGTATGCATCCATTAAAAACTTGGAAATTCATGATCAAGAATGAAGCTAGAAAAGCTCTACCATCAACGTGGAATCAGCTACGATTAGCACGATATCATGGCATTCTCAAGATCATCATCGAAATTACCAATCCTTCTCGCCCTCGCTTCCTATTTCTTCATTCAAGAAACTATAGGTAAGGAGATCGATCTATCGACCTTTGTTTTCACCATTTTGTGTTAGCTTATCTGTCACGTAATCTTATTGTCTTGGAGATATGGAACAGATTTATTGCCTTGGCTTATCAATAATGTATTTCACGTAAATTTATTAGTGCGTCACAAATGATATGTAAAATTGATCAGGTGAATTGGTTTGTGAGGTCTTGCCAAAGGAAATATGTGCTTTTGCGATAGCATCATCCGGGAAAAGATGTATGCTCGAATACCATGTCAAGAAACGAGGTAAAAGAGAGTATGTATGCACGACGACTGAAGTCATGGTTGAGAGCATGTCCGAGTATATCGAGGGCGATGAGTGTGTCGAGGTTTGTGGTGTCGAGAGGAACATGGTAGGTATATCGTCGGATGCCCTGCTTGATTTGAGGTTCATTGGAAACCTTTGTTCGCCGGCTTGCTCACAGAAATGTCAAAATATTTACGACCTGTACTTCAACTTGGCTCACGGAGAAGGTACGCACAACTTTATTTTATGTTGATGCATTCATGATACAGTATCATGTTAATACGATTTTTCTACTCGGGTTGTTTCATAGAACAAATCCGAGCAGTTCAACCTGTATCTACTGAAACATTCACGGCGCGTTTGAATTCACGGAAATCATCCCCATTTATGGGTTCATTCTGGTTATTCACCATATTGGCTACCTATGATAGACTTGTCAATACCAAATGTATCTACAATGTGGTACGCAGGAGTGTTTTTGCCAGAGCTATGCGAGAAACAAAGAAGCAATCCACAACGAGCCATGGTTGAAGTAATGAGCTCTGGCACAGTACCTATTCTAGTCTCAGAAGAGAAGACCATGCTAGATGCTCCGGCATCACCACCTGCTTAATTTAACAAGATCAGTAGAATGATAAACAACAGAATTAATTTGTTGCATCTACACGTCATCGAATTCTATACTGTGAACTAGCCCGAGATTGTTGTCGAGGAATTCGTTACATTCAGAGAGATGCAACACAGGCTCAGGTTGCTTGAAGTGAATAGATGTACAAGATTATTCTTTGCTAACATATGACCCAATTTTTATTTGCCAAATAACGGATGATGTTTTTCCCTCTCAACCAATAACGACTTACGTACTCCACATATGTTGATCCCAGATTCCAAACAGCATGATAATGCTGCTATAAAACAAAGTATTGTGAATGAGGATTCTATGTTATGACATCGAAAATCTCCATTGATCGAGTTAAACGATTAGTTAATGGAGTTCTCACTGCTTTGGATTTTACTGATTTTGATATTTGTGTGGATTGTATTAAGGGGAAGCAAATCAACAAGTATAAGAAAGGTGTCAAGAGGAGTACAAACATATTAAAGATCATACATATAGATATTTATAGCCTCGACATGGACTCGCGTGGTCAAAAGTACTTCATCTCATTTATTAATGATTACCCACGTTACATGTATCTCTACTTGCTTCATAATAAGAATGAAGAATGTTTTTAAAATATTTAAAAGTGAAGTGGAGAAACAATGCGGAAAGCAAATTAAGATAGTGAGGTTAGATCGAGGTAGAGAGTACTATGATAGATATACTAAAGATAGACAAGCACATGGTCTGTTTGTAAAGTTTTTTTCAAGAGCATGGGATTGTTGTCCATTACACCATGCCAGGGTCTCCAGACCAAAATGGTCTGGAGAAACAATGCTGAAAGAAAATTAATATAGTGAGGTTAGATCGAGGTAGAGAATACTATGGTAGATATACTGAAGATAGACAAGCACCTGATCCGTTTGTAAAATTTTTTCAAAAGCAAGGGATTGTTGTCTAGTATACCATGCCGGGGTCTCCTGACCAAAATGGTGTTACAGAAAGAAGAAATATTACCTTATGGTTATGGTGTGGAGTATGCTTAGTAGCTCTAAACTTCCTAAGTTCTTGTGGACTGAAGGGATGAAGACTGTTGTGTACATATTAAATCGAGTTCCAACCAAGACCGTTACTAAAACGTCGTTTAAGTCATGTAAAGGTTGAAAAGCGAGTTTATAACATGTATGAGTTTGGGGATGTGTCAGAAGTGAGAGTGTATAATCCACTAGAAAAGAAGTTAGATCCAAGGAGTATAAGTGGGTATTCCATTGGATATGCCGAGAAGTCCAAGAGTTACAGATTTTATTGTCCAACTCATACCACTAGAATTGTGAAATCAAGAAAAGCTTAGTTTCTTGCGAATGACTTGACTAATGAGAGCGATCAATCTTCACGAATAATCCCTGTGAGAGATCATACAAAAGCTCAACCATTCACTTTAAGTACTAGATTGATTGTCATCCAAAACACCCCTTCAGGTCCATTGGCTGTTGAACAACCAATCATTGAGGTTCCACAATTTGTTGATATCGATACAATAGATCCACCTGCTCGGTATCTAGATGAAGATATTGAACAGCCTGTTTCTCAACAACTAGTAGAAGATGTTGAGGAATCAGTTGCTCAAGATGTTCCTCAAGAGCAATTTCAAGATGTTCCTCAAGAGCATCCTCAAGAACAAGTTGATGCAACATTAAGAAGATATACTAGAATAAAGAAATCAATAATTTCTAGTGATTTTGTTATGCATTTACAAGAGTGTGACTATGATATTACAGCTGAGACGGATCCTGAAATGTTTGCTGACGCCATGAGTTGCACTGAATCCACTCTATGGTACATGTCATGAAGGATGAGACGAATTCTATGGCTTCAAATAAAGTCTGATATTTGGTAGAGTTGTCTGACGGTGCTAAAGCCATTGGTTGTAAATTTATCTTTAAAAGCAAGGAGGACTCATTGGGCAACATTGAGAGATATAAAGCCAGACTTTTTGCCAAAGGATTCACTCAAAAGGAAGGAGTCAATTATAACGAGACATTTGCTCTCGTTTCTAAGAAAGATTCTCTACATATTATTTTGGCATTGATTGCCCATTTTGATATAGAATTGCATCAAATTGATGCCAAAACAGCGTTCCTCAATGAAAATCTAGGGGAAGAGGTTTATATGAAACAACTTGAAGGATTCTCCTATAGTGAAGGTGAGCAATTAGTATGCAAACTCAAGAAATCAATATATGGATTAAAACAAGTATACTGTCAATGATATTTAAAATTTCATGATGTCAACTCTTCATTCGCTTTTGTCGAGAACATCAAATATGACTGCATATATCAGAAAGTCAGTGGGAGTAAGATTTATTTCTTTGTGCTATATGTAGGTGACATATTACTTGCATCTAATGACAAGGGACTTCTATATGAAGTGAAATAGTTTCTCTCAAAGAATTTTGACATGAAACATATGGGTGATGCCTCTTATGTCATTGTCATTAAAATTTATAAAGATAGACCTCATGGTGTTTTAGGACTATCTCAACAAACCTATATCAATAAAATTTTAGAGTGATATTGGATGAAAAATTGTTCATCAAGCATAGCACTTATTGTGAAGGGTGATAAGTTAAGTTTGAGTCAATACCCTAAAAGTGAGTTTAAAAGGGAACAAATGAATAACATTCCATATGCTTCTTCTATTGGAAGCTTAATATATGCTCAAGTTTAATATATGCTCGTTGTAATGACAATGATTATAAAACTCTTATTCAGTTTTGTTATTCTTCTTCAGTTGTTACATTTTTTGTTTCTTGAGAATAACAATATCCGTTTTGTTTTGGAATAAACATTTGGGTTTTATTCATTAAGTTGTGTTATCATTTTAAGGATGGGCATTAAAGGGTAAGGTGCATCGTGATACATGGAAGGTATTACTCACACGCAAAGGATATATCGTCATGATACATGCAATTTATTTCTTTTTAAATATGTGTGCTTATAGATTCAGGGTTAATGACTTGTGTGATAAAAAACATAGGATCAAGTGAGAGAATATTAACTTGATTATTTATTAAATTACATAATGTGATCCTAATTTTATTCCATTTTTGGATAAAGTCAAATAATCATCCATAGTTTTATATCTTTCAAATGTTAAATGATAATTGTTCCTTATTTTTACGTAACTATTTTGACGAGAAATAGTTGCAACGCTCCTAGATTCTCTGTCCAATACCTGTTAAACACGTGGCGTTATCACCGCTCCAAAGTTTCCTTCGAAGCAAGGCGACAAGAATACAAGGTGTTTAAATATCAGAAACATAGGATCTAGAAACAAATATCCAACTTACATCATTATAGGATATAGAAATAAATATCCAACTTACATCGTCTTGTATTACATGAAAATCAATTTCTAAAAAGAAAAGACAATATTACAACGAGTCGAATTCATTCATCCTTGCTAAGTAACGGACCTTTCCTCGAATCTTTATTACCTGAAACGAACATGTAACCGTGAGCTCGAAAACTCAATAACACCGGATACACATCCATCTAAGGGGTCTGGCATTCTTATTATATCATGCATTTCCAATGCGCAAACAGAATGCAATGCAAGCAGCACCGAGCAATCATATGCCAAGCAGGAACGTTTAAATTACACACAAGATAATATCTCAAGTCAAACCGATAAATCCTTTCTTTTTCCGCCGTCAAAAGCCTTTATTGGGGGTTTTAAGGCTCATATATATATTTCGTATCAAATCATGTTAATTCTCATGACTTTTACAGGTTAATGACATGTTCTGAAATGTCATATTGATTCTCAGGATTTTTACAGATAAACAACGTGCTTTTGTCACGTTATAGTAATTCTTATGATTTTTATAAGTTAATAACATGAGAAGAGTTACAGCAGGAATTTAACGGTAATAGTATCGTCATACTAATAATAATTAAACAAACAGGATTGTCGTTGCATACGACCCAGGATGGTTAATGATAACCAAGCACGGTCACCAATTATATTTCAATTGATGCAGCTGCGTGCACGCGAAGGGAATTTCTATCCCTCCCTAACTAGTCAGGACTCGTAACTCTCCCAGTTATTATCATTTACAGGATTATCTTCATGTTCAGGTTTTCAGGACTTTCAGGCAGGTAACGTGAAATTAAACATATTAATTCCATGTATAACAGGATTCAAGATTTCCAGACATATAATATGAAATTAATCATATTAATCCATGTATAGCAGGTGACCATCATGGTGTTCGTAATTCGAGATTTCAGGTATATAATATGAATTAATCATATTAATCCATGTATAGCAGGTGACCACCATGATGTTTCATAAATTTATATCACGCTATATTTTGTAACGTTCTTAATAATTTTCAGGACAAATAATTTATTACAAAAATAATATCAACAAGCACAGTATATCACACATCAAGAACAAGCAAAAATTCAGGAGATCGTTATTTAAATTATATAATATTCTAAAGACTGCATCGTTATCTTTCTGGCAAACAAATCAAGTCAATCAAATAATCACACTTTTATTCTTGTTATTTATCATGCAAGTACGTGATCACACAATCATATAAATAAAATCACGCATATATAATTTAGGGTAACGATGTGTGTTACCTCGTCATGGTTAAGATCAAAAGATAGCTCAACCGTTGTGCCTAATCTCGCTCCTGCGCATCAACTGTACCTTCAGCAATCTTTGTTGTAGCTGGGATCTTGGATCATCTCATCAAGAATGCTTCGGATTCCACCAACATCGAGATTTGTGGCAGTTGAACTTATCCATTAAATATAGCTGTACAGGTTAGGGACAATCTTTTGATTCTTCATATCATCAACAATTGAAGGGACCTTTTCCACTTGCCCCATGGACATGTACAAGTCATCATCTCATTATATGTAATGGCCTTGAACGGTAAACCTGAATTCTTTATCCTTTCATAAAGTTCCTCCGCTTTGTCAACTAGCTTTGCCCAGCATAAGAATGTAGGAAAGCAGTATAGCTCTCACTTGATATGGCAGAAGCAGGAAGATCGTCGGAATGCCTTTCAGCAGCATCAATGCCAAAGACTCTCGCCATTAAATCAATGCGATTTGCATGGTCACAATCTGCTAATTTGAACTCGTCATGGCTAACCATCCACTCTAATATCTCAAGAGCATGCTTATATCGCCCCAATCTCCTCATCTCCGACGAAATGTCCTGAAGCTGCGACACCTCGATCCTATTCCCTTCTCTAACCCACTTATCGATCACCATCGTCGCGCTCCGCTTCGGGAGCTGAAGCCGAAAGATCCTGCTCTTCAATTCATCAGTCGCTGATGATTCATCTAGGGTTTCGGTCGATTTGACCGCTTCGGAGGAGAATAGGCGCCTGAAGATGGAAGCATTGGCAGAGTAGTGAGGAGAGAGCGGTCGTGCTGGAAGTTGCTCCGCAGGCGACAACGGCGTCGGGTTGTTCCAGCAAGGCTCGGCGAGGCCAAGACGATGAGGGAACTCCACTACCGATGAAAATATTTACATCGGTAGTGGTTGAAATAGTTATAGAAATGGTTGTGATTTTCACGGGATTCTTGTATCGTTCAAAAAATATCTTACGATATTTAAAATATATATACTTTCTTATTCAAAATATTCCGAGATATTACAATAATAAATATAGAAAAGATGGATACGGATCTACGTGAAGTACTCTCCTATAGTAAAACACACCATCTACATTGAGAATGAGATTAACTTATTAGTGCTTATTAAATAGACGACGATTCAAACAAAGGTACGATCGATACGTTTCCGCAGTTTTATTAGATTCAAATTTCTAACATACCCACCAGCCAAAGACATTTCTACACTATGTTGACCGTTCTCCAAAAAGGCAAATATGCATCCCCTATCCAAAACCAGATTCTGCTGAATACTATGTACATTATTTTCATCAAGCAATGCTCCACCGATATCAACCTTACACGAACATAATGTAGCCATGCAACTTGAGCCTGAATGACCCTACAGGACTCAATCAAAGAAAGTGTCCCGATTGTAGAATGAATCAACTCTTCCGAGAATACTGTTGATAGAAATTATGTTTCCTCATACCATTAAACAGTGTGAATTTTTTACCACATGGTTAAAAGATGGTTGATAATCAAGAAGTGACAGGAGAAAGAGTAAAGGTATCGAGTCCAAGACCTCAGTTCCGGCACCGCAAGCGCCTTTAAGGTCGAGCAGTCCAGCAGTCACCAGTGAACAGATCACTGCCATGATATTTTTTGCATTATGCTGAAAATTCTTCAAATGTTGCATTTTTCATCCCAATCCCAATCCCAATCCAGATTTCCATGCATTGAACAATGTTTTCATTAAGGGATGTCCGGCCCACATTGGCCAGCTTGTGAGCATTTAGTAGCTGCCATGCTACTTGAGCCTGCCTTGACCCTACTGGCTCATAAGACTCGATCAAAGACGACACGAGAACCGACTCTTCCTCCCTGAAAATCTCAAAACATACAATGCTAATGATAATCATTTCAAAATCAAAGAAATATAATCAAGACAAAAATAAGGAGATTTACCAATTTAACTGCATAAAAATATGTTGCCGAGTTATTCAGTCCGTCCTCCTAACCACACATAAACCACTGAGTCACAGTGAGGGGGTTGTGTCGATCGGCTTTTTCTAGAATACTTTCTCAACTTTTTTGGACTATTCAAACATAAGAACACAGCTTTGCCATACGGTTGAATTTTGACATTGTAGGAAAATTAGATCATGCCAGGGAAAAACATGTCAGGGAAAAAACACGCCCACACTGTTCATTTTCCATGGCCGCACTAAGCACGCTTAGTTATTTTGTTAGCCCGATAGGTGCTTATCATTTGTATTTAAGTAGCACAAATATGTAGAATGAGATGTACCACTGCAGAGCTCATATCAATAAGAAGATAAAAAACCAGAAAATCAGGATATTTGTCCCACCAAATAGATGAGTCTCATCACGCACCACTAGCTCGATCCTAACCAACAGTAACACTATCAAAGGAACGAATACGGAATCGTCAGGATACAATGCATGAAACTGTGTCTTTGTCTGTTATTATTGCTTCACAAATGAATGCTCCATCCAACCACATTCAATATTGCCACTCAACTTGAGACTGACTTGGCTCAACTGGCTTCAAAACTCACTCAGCACTCTCAATGAATGAAATGACCTCCAAGACCCAAACCGCTCAACTCCTCTCTTCATTTGCAGCTCAAAGAACAATTACTTCACAGAAACAAAACACCTGGATGACATGATCCACTGAGAAGTATAGGCTGAGTAAGCAGCCAACACCAAAAAATCATATGAAAGCAAAACAAAACAGCAAACTCACATACTCCCGTCAAGTCAAGGGTGCGACGAAGACGAATTGTGAGCAATCTTACTCCTGTTGTAAATTTATAGCATAGAGATTGTTTCTAGAGGTCCTCGGCCTCAGAAGGTGTCAAGCCCTTGCCACAACAAAGCAACTTGCTTCATGAAAGTGCGATCAAGCAAAGGAATTGCTGGTAAAGATCAAAGATGCAACTTGTTATGTGCTTGATTTGCATCTTCCACTTAACGCTTTTGCTTCTACTACTACCAAGGAGCCCTGCCCAATCAGTTATAGCAAACGACAGCTGCATAAACACAACAATATCCAACCGTAATTATCAACAAAACCTTTTCGAACTTCTCAGGGAGCTCAACTCCAGCGTCTCCCGTACAAGGTTCTACAGTACGTACGTGGGAGAACCTCCCAACCGAGTCTATGGACAGTACTACTGTCGAGTCGCACATGTGTATTGCCCAGGACACATTTCATATTTGATTCTATACATACTCGATTACTGTCCATATCAAATCGAAGTAACCGTGTGGATTATGTTTGCAATGATTCGGTTTTCCAATTATTCGTTCTTTGGAGAGTATAAGATCGGTGCACCAAATAAGTTGGAGTGCTTGAACTATGGCATAAACATCATCGGGAACACAAGCAGCGAATCTGAAAATTACAAGGAATTTATCATAGCCAACTTATTCAGCCTAACAGGAGAAGCATACCTAGACAGGAGGATGTTTGTCTGCAAGGAGATCAACTACTCTTCGTACGACAACTACGGTTCAATTTACCCAGTTACTGTAATTGCTGAATGCACTCCAGACCTGTCGTCCGGCAACTGCAAATCATGTCTGAACTCATGGACGGTTGATCTGCCAACTAAGTGCTACGGATCCAGTGAAGCTGCGGTGATTTATAGTTCCAGTTGCTTCATCAGGTACGAATTTGGCCTGGACTTGAGTACCTTCATACAACCAGATCCAGCTCCGGTAGCTACCCCTGCTCCTGTTTCTCTTCCACATTCTGCAAACAATAGCAATCAGCCGGTTCCTTCAAAAACTAAGCGTAAGATCAATGATTCATTTTTCGCTCTTAAATTACTCTTCTTACAACTAGTTGTGCCACATACCATTCACCACATGATATTCAAATGAGGGTTCCTACGTAGAATCAAATGAAAGACAATCACATGCATGAATTAAAATGGATCAATGAAAGACAATGATGAAGTGAGAAGTGTACCATGAGGCAATACTGACAACTATGTTCATTTTCTGGTGCAGAAGGAAAGAACACTATCATAGGAGTTGTCATAGCCGCTGCAGCTAGTGCGTGTGTGTTGACAATTGCCGTGATAATCCTACTAAAAAGAAGAGCAAGGAAGACTTACATTACGCTAAATCCTGAAATAGGTAATCTAACAAAGTTTATTCGAATAAAGGAGCAGTTCAAGTACAAACTTTTACTTGAATAACTTCTTGGTCGTTTTGCAGCAAAAGTTGAGCTCCTAACCACGGAATCCCTCCAATATGACTTGATTGCCCTCGAGATTGCAACAGAAAATTTTTCGGATAATAACATGATAGGAAGAGGTGGATTTGGCATAGTCTACAAGGTAAGAACTAGCAGGATTACATGTACAAAACACCCGCTATCAGGTTAAAATATATCTTCCTCTCAGGGTGTTCTGGAAAATGGGCAAGAAATTGCAGTCAAGAGGTTGACAACGAACTCCGAGCAAAGCATAGAAGAATTCAAAAACGAAGTTGTTTTGGTAGCAAAACTTCAGCACAGGAATCTTGTAAGGCTCGTGGGTTTCTGCTTGGCTGAGGAAGAAAAATTGCTAGTATTTGAGTTTGTGCCCAATAAAAGCCTTGACGACTTCCTAAATGGTACAGCACAATGACACCCAACACAACGCTTTACTGCTATAGTTTGTGCTATATGAAGTTTCTGCTTCTTCAATTCGATCTTTTCAGGATAGAAATGTCAAAATTCTGAATTTAGAAGAAGAAAAAATAGACTGTTAGAAAGGGAAAGAAAAAGGATGTGCATCTCTAGAGAATTAGGGAAAAAAAAAACTTCGAGTGGCAAAATAGGTTTCGATGCATTACAAACATGCCTAAAAGTTGAGACTTCGGATTTGCAACTATCCAAGTGCATTAGTTCATACAAGTTCATTTAAATAGGGTTGTCTCTGACAAAACTCCTGAAAATCAGATCAAGATAAAAAGGGACAACTTGACTGGAGGAAACGGTACAAGATAATCGAGGGCATTGCAAGAGGGTTGCTCTATCTCCATGAAGATT
>LIEC01010251.1:0-43862 GCA_001925005.1 Drosera capensis | reverse complement strand
TGAAGGTAGGAAATGTGAAAAACCAAAAACGTGTTTTTGGTTTTCACCGGCCACTATTCACATGTGCACCGGCCACATGTTCACCGGCCACTGTTCACACATGCACCGGCCAAGCATTTGGCTGGACCTATCAGGATTATCTTGATATAGAGTAGCTATGAGAAATGATCAGCAGAACTGAAAACTTGAATACCATTGGGAATTAGGATTGTGCTATATGAAGTTTCTGCTTCTTCAATTCTTTTCAGGATAGAAATGTCAAAATTCTGAATTTAGAAGAAGAAAAAATAGACTGTTATTGGCAAAATAGGTTTCGATGCATTACAAACATGCCTAAAAGTTGAGACTTCGGATTTGAAATTATCCAAGTGCATTAGTTAATGGTCAAAAAAAAAAAAAGTGCATTAGTTCATACAAGTTAATTTAAATAGGGTTGCCTCTGACAAAAATCCTGAAAATCAGATCAAGATAAAAAGGGACAGCTTAACTGGAGGAAACGGTACAAGATAATCGAGGGCATTGCAAGAGGGTTGCTCTATCTCCATGAAGATTCAAGACATAAAGTTATACACAGGGATCTAAAACCAGGCAATATTTTATTGGACGCTGATATGCTTCCGAAGATTTCAGATTTTGGCACAGCAAGGCTTGTTGGCATGGATGAATCCTTCAACCAGACACAACTAGTCGCCGGAACTCTGTAAGTTCCGGTTTTTCATTTTTGTTCATGTATGATGATGCTCACTTAGAGTTAAAAAGTTCAATTGACTCTCTTAATTCCCTAGTCTAGTGCATCATGCAGCATTTACAAGAGTTCTGCATTATGTTTAGCTGATTATGTTCTCCCTGTGATGCTCATATCTCATGATAGTGGATACATGGCCCCGGAATACTTACTAGAAGGACAATTCTCAGTGAAGTCAGATGTGTACAGTTTTGGAGTACTCACCTTGGAAATCATAAGCGGACGGAAGGTCCGAAGCTTCGACCAAGCAGGCGTTGCTCAAAGCCTCCTGAATGATGTAAGTAGGATCAACTTAGAACCCATAATACATTTCAACGAATACACAGAAATAGATACTTGTTTATAATTTACCCTACAATTTTGAAGGCATGGAACCATTGGAATGAGGGCAGGGAATTGAAGTTCATGGATGAAACTTTGAGCACTTCAGAAAATTCAAGCAACGAAGTGAAGAAATGCATTCAGCTCGGTCTACTATGTGTCCAACCAGACATAGACAAAAGGCCGTCCATGGCTACAGTGGTATACACGCTCAACAACTTATGTATAAGCACTGTACGAGAGCCACAGCAGCCTATCCATTTTAGCCCCATGGTAGCGGAATCAAGCTCGAGTTCGGTGAGAAAGGGGATTCAATCACTTTCATCCCTTTATACAGTTCCCAGATAACTGAAAGCACAGAAATGTTGTCCTACAATATAAACAACGTGTTAATAGCATGTTTCCTATACGTTGCAATGTCTGAATGGTTGGTTGTACAATTTATAATACAAAATGTTGTCAACAGATAAAAAAGTTAATAAGATCATGGTACCTTAGCTTTTATGTTCCTGTCATATGATTGTTTCTGTTGAGAGATTATACTACAGTATAGCAGAATCCACAATTAGTACGCTAGCCAAAGGTATCAGATGCCTACACCCCAACACCGAAGAGCCTATGTATTCCTCCATTACATTTTATTTTGTCTAGCTGTTTGCAGCTGCATCGACATTTACATCCCGTAACTTCCCTAATGGATCTTACAGGTGCTGCAACTGATCCTACTGCATGCTGAAAGCTAATATATTGGACGACCTATGACCTTATGATGCAGTTATACCTCTGCGGGATGACTACACACAAGAAAAAGATATCTAGTTCCCTAGAGAAGACACATCCTGCCCTGTTGCTTGTTTGGAGTTAGGGCCAAATTTTTCTATTGAGGTCCTCGACTAAAGTCGAGAGAGCAACAAAGCGGAATGTTGGGCCAGATAGAAAGCCGGCACAAAGAATGGAGTTCAAAACTCAATATTTTTTTATAAAATTATCACAAACTATCAAAAATGATTTTTAATTATATATTATAATCCTGAATCAAAATAAAATTCATACAATATTATATATTAATAAAATTTAAAGCATCAAAATACACCATGCATAATGTAGTTATCACGCATGCGACAAGAGAGTAGTAATACATGGAGAGAAATGTTAATTGCAGTCGTTTGTGCACTCTCATTGTAGCACTCTCTAATCACCCATTAATTTGGGACAATTATCATCAATTCAAATGGATGCAATAAAAAATCAATGGTTGAAATTGAAGAGTGACAAAAAAAATTAAAAAAGAGAGTATGTGTAGCGTTTCTCATACTGGGAAAATTTTAGACTGATTCATGGGTCAACTGGTAGTACGACGACCAATTCGTAATGTATTTAATTTGTAATGTCTTTTCATTATCTCATTGTTTCAATATTGTTACATACTCGCTCTGTTTCATATTATGGGCAATATATTGTCCCGACACGTGATTTTATGTGTTTGTAATAATATTTTTTTAGTGTTGGTGGGGTTTATTGTAAAAATATGAGAAAGGATAATGGGTGCGTAATGGTGATTATTTTGATTATGTGAAAAGGTTACTAAATTAGGTATGTTTCTTATATTTTGGGACGATCCAAATAGACAAGTATTGCATATAATATGAAATGCATATAGTATTTGTTTCATCATTATAACATCATTAGAAGGTAACAATTACTAAAATACTTTAACATCATCATGACAAAGAATTTTCAAAAATTTTGGATTTCTTATGTGATTAAAAAAATATATAATTATAATTAATATTTTTTTATGTATACAATATGAATTACATAAATAATGTTATAATAAAACAGATGACTTGTATTAATTAAATTTACTTATCGGATGCCAAGATTCGTCATTCTCTCGACATGGCCATGGTTGCTATTGTGGGTTCTATGGCTAATCCTCGTGCACATTAAAATAATTCTAATCTAATATATAAAACTTAATTTAATTTTTTTGGTATCAAAGTTTGATTTATTTTGGTACTAAATTTGATTGGTCATACATTTTTGACATTATATTTATGATTTATATTTAATATACTTAATTAGTAATTTTTTTTTATTATCTCATACAAGTTATTTCAATATTGTTACATATTTATTTCATTATTATAACATCATTAGAAAATAATAACTACTTAAATAGTTTAGCACCAGCACGACATACAATTTTCAAATATGATTTTCTATATGATTTAAAATAGATATATATAAATATCAATAATATTTTTTTAAGTACATAATATGAATTATATAAATAATGTTATAATAAATCAGGTTAAAGACTGTTTATTTAAATATATAAAACTACATTCATCTTTCTTGATACAAAGTTTGATTTTATTTGGTACCAAGTTTAGTTAGTCATGCATTAAATATCTTCTCATTTATGATTATGAATTATATACATTTAAGAATATATTAACACTTTATTTTTCATATAATCCAATAAATTCCAAAAGTGTAAAAAAATATGAAATTTAAATATAAACATAAATAGTTTATGGTGTTTCTTTTAATTTAAGTTATCATAAAAAATGATTAAAAAAAAATATTTATATTACTAGAATAAAAATTTGAAATCAAAGTTGGATAATTTATTTCTTATAAGAATAAATATCATATTCTTTTTTCTTTTTATTTCAAATCAATACAAAATTTAATACTCTTCTTGAATAATCTTAAATAATATACATATTTCATTCATAAAAATCATATATATTATGCTTAATAATAGATTATCCAAAGAATAAATCTAGCAACAAAATTTATGGTTTAATAACGAATAGAGCACACCTGTTATCAGGTTACAGTGTACTGTCTCTTCAGGACATGTTAGCAAATGGAGAAGAAATTGCAGTAAAGAGATTCACTACAGACTAGGAACACAATACAGAAGAATTCAAGAATGAGGTCTCTTTGGTAGCCAAGCTTCAGCACAGGAATCTAGCAAGGCTTATGGCTCAAGCTTCAGCACAGGAATCTAGCAAGGCTTATGGGTTTCTACTTCGACGGAGAGGAAAAGTTGTTGGTTTTCGAGTTTGTACCCAACAAAAGCCTTGACCACTTCCTATTCGGTATGACACCATGAAAGATAATATCAGTATTAAACAATCTCTCTGTTGTTTTTTCACTTCCAAATAATTAATAAGCAATGAAATCTATTGTTGGCATTCTCGACAGATATACGTTATAAGGATCCAATACGGGGTCTCGCTCCACGGTGAGCGGACGGGGTCCAGGGGGCAGTCTCCCCTGGCGACAGTGCGAGGGCAGTGTCCTTATAACCAAATGATATATCTAATATGATATAATATCGTAGAAGATCGAAACAGTGTAGAAGAAACGAGTTCAAACCTCACACGACCGTGTCAAGTGAACATGACTAGAGAGAGCCCGTGCTTCGAGAGAAAAGAGTTGCTTCTCCCTGGGGCAAGCACGACCGTGTCAAGCAGACATGGCCTGGGTCAGGCTGTGCTTCGAAGCTATGCCAGGAGATGACACGACTGTGCTGGGAAAACATGGTCGTACCTCGGGGTTTGACTTACGAGATCTGTTTTATTAAAACACGACTTGTATGGGGAATATAAATATACCCATGTTAAAACACGATCAAGCTTTCTGAACAGAACAAGATCTAAGTAATCCAATCAAGACAGACAATCCACTGTAAGCAGCAAACACGGAACAGTGAATTCGGAGAACAGATGAAATCAGATTAACTAGATACTCAATTACAGTACAGTAGAGAAAGCAGGTGGAAAGTGATGGAGATTGCCGAGATGAAACTAGGCGATGTTGGCGTCGGCGGATGTGGTGGCGCAGGCTTCTTCGGAGAACGTAAAACGATCGACCAGGAGATCGTTCAAGCAGCGGCGGCGGAGTCTGGTGGTCGGCGATGTGTCCGACCAGGAGGCTATAGTCGTCGCTAGAATAGGGATGAACACTGCGTGTATGGTTCATTCAGTGGGTCGAGGGGGGCTAGGAGGGTGGAAGCGTGGGAAGGTGATGAGGGTGGAGGAAGAGAGAGGGGGCCGGAGGAGCGGAGGTGGTGGCGCGACGAATTGGAGTGATCGGGAATTCGGGATGCATTATTCGGACCTATTGTCTCCTGAGATGCGTTGTCTTGTATGAAAATTGGTTGGAACATACTGCTCGGACACCACGACCATATATATTATGTTTAGATTTAAGAGAATATATCAACTACGATTAGCACGATATCATGGCATTCTTAAAGATAAATTCACAATCCTTCTCACCCTCGCTTCCCATCTCTTCATTCATGAACCTATAGGTAATGAGATCGATCTATCGATCTGTGGTTTCACCATTGTGTTTGCATATCTTCCACACCGTCGTGGCTAGACAAACATAACCAGTCTATGAGACAAACCATGTCTTTTATTGTCTTAGAGATATGGAACACAGATTTATTGTCTTTACAATAGCCTCGGCCTATCTATCATGTATACCAAGCAAATTTACCAGTGATCTGTTTGTTCATAATTTGGCCAGGTGAATTGGTGTGTGAGGTCTTGCCAAAGGACATATGTGCATTTGCGATAGCACCATCCGGGAAGAGATGCGTGCTCGAATACCATGTCAAGAACGAGGTAAAAGAGACTATCAATGCAGGACGACAGTTGGAAGCATGTCCGAGTATATAGAAAATCACGAGTATGTCGAGGCTTGTGGTGTCGAGAGGAATATGGTAGGATGGCCTACTTGATCCGCGGTTCATTGGAAAGCTTTGTTCACTGGCTTGCTCACAGAATTGTCCAAATATTATCGATCTGTACTTCAACTTGGCCTACGCAGAAGGTAATTAAGCACTATTTTATTTTATGTTGATGCATTCATGATATACTATCTTGTTAATACGATTGTTCTACTCACGTTGTTTCGTAGAATAACGTCTAGTGGTTCAACCTGTATCTATTGAAGTATTCCCGACGCGCGTGTTTGAATTCACAGAAATAATCCCCATAAAGGATCTATTCTGGTTATTCGTCGTATTGGATACTTATGATTGTTAGCCGATAATCCTGACTTTAAAGGGCAAAGAAGATCACGCAAGGAAAGCAAAGGAAATACGATTGTTCTACGAAACAACGTGAGTAGAATTACGTTTAGTGGTTCAACCTGTATCTATTGAAGTATTCCCGACGTGCGTGTTTGAATTCACAGAAATAATCCCCATAAAGGATCCATTCTGGTTATTCGCTGTATTGGATACTTATGATTGTTAGCCAATAATCCTAACTTTGAAGGGCAAAGAAGATCACACAAGGAAAGCAAAGAAAATCACGCATAAAGGAATATAAATCTGACCAAGAACAGTGTCTTGGTTTGTTAGGCGTTGAAAAAAAGAAAAGTTTGCATAGGTTGTCCCGTTAGGCTGATACACCGCCTTCGTACTCCTATAAATAGGATGTAGATTGTTTGTAAAACGCAGCTTAGGGGTAGAGCAGAGATCAATAAAAAGAAAAAAAAAATCGGAAAACGGAAAATTTCCCACAAATCCTTTTGCCTCATCACGCACCACCATCACTTCCCACAAATCCTTTTGTCTCATCACGCACCACCATCATGATCTAAACCAACAATTGGTATCAAAGTAGAAGGCAGTGTGTGGAAACCCGACAGAGGAGATATCGGCAGAGGTAGCATCGAGCCAGAGGCGTCAGCCCAACCCTGCCAGGACTTCGACAGTGCGTAGATTCGACCACCACCGTCGTCACAAGTCCCAGCCGCGACCGGCACGGCCATCCCAAGCAAAGGGATCCAGATCTACACCAGCCATGGGACCAGCGTGTTGTACGGGTGAAAAAAAGGGAAACACTTGAGTAAAAAAAAAGGGAAAAGAAAGTGTTAAGGGATTTGTACGTGTAAAAAAAAGTTTTTTTAAAAAAAATCCAAATAATGTTCATGGTTCCCCAACAAGAGTCGAAAGAGAACGGTGGAATACCGTTCAATTTTCTGATCCCGAACTCTTCAAACTATACAGTATGCGCAATCAAATTGGAGGCAATCGTGGATGCCCAAAAAGTTTGAGAAGCACTCAAACCAGTAAAGGGAGAGGAGGTTAATCCGAGAAAATATAAGAAGACAAGTGCTTACATCCTCCAATCTATCCCTCAAGATGTTCTTCTTCAGATTATGAAGAAGAAAACTTCAAAATAAATTTAGAAGAGCCAAAAAACAAGGTACCTAAATGTCGATCGAGTAAAGAAGGCTCGGTTGTAGATATTAAAGCTTGAATTTGATGCTCTACGGATAACAGAACAGGGGTCCATTGACGAATTCGCCGGAAATCTCGGCGGGATATCTAGCAGGTTTTTCAGTCTTGGTGCAGATCTTAACGATGTCCCACTAGTCAAGAAATTACTTGACTGTGTGCCAGACAGATACTTTACATTCGTTGCCGGGATCGAACAGTTTTACGACATTGAGACAATGTCGTTCGAGGAGGTCATAGGACAATTGAAGACATACGAGAAAAGAGCATGGCTCCCCGAAAACACCGATAGTGATGAGAGTCAACTCATGTTTACTCGTAGCAAGCGATAGAACCCAAGAGAAACAACACTAGAAAAAATAATATATTATTTTTTATGGAATAGAAGGAATACTTCTTAATACTTCTTATTTTTTTCTCTTATTTTATGGAGGAAGTTTCTCTTTTTTTTCTTTTACTGTAAATCATACTGGAACATAATTTTTTATACAAGCAGTAGCCAATCGACAGGAAACTTCATCGAGGAACAGAAAATTCACTTGTAACAGTAAATGGATTTTTTTTTTTTTTTTTTTTCAAGGATAGTCAATGGATTTTTGATGTGCTTGATGGAATTTTCGTACAGTCAATAGGTTTTTCCATAGTCACTTCTTACATAGGCCTTGGCACATCATTACATAGTCCTTTCGCCACTTCCTGGGTGCTCCAGCAGATTGAAACAGCTTCTTAGAATCGTTTTGCAAACTGATTTGAACTTCCAGGATCAGGGCCTGACTATTGCAAGAATCATAGAGTCGTCCAATCTGATGGCTTGTCCGACTGATTTACTTGATCTACATGGTTTACAAGGCATAATCTGAGTCTCGGGATGTGCCCCTAGGCGAGTTCCCTGGTCACAGCATTATATAAGGAGATGGACACTTCCATCAAATATTCATAGATTTTGCTTCTACCTTGGCTCTAATTGTGTGATAGACTCTTCATTGACAGATGCTGAAGATGGCATGGATCGGCTCGTTGAGTTATCCATCTGAAGCTCCCCATGTCCTTCCCTTAACTCTGTTGGGGCACCAGAAAAGAAGGCGGGTTGTTGCGGCCCTGGTAGGACGCTCACAGATGAGAAGTTCAGCATGTGGAGGATCGTCGCCATGGTAGGTCTTCTCTCTACGTCCCTTTGCATGCATAATAGACCGATCTGAATGCATCTGATGACGTCGTCCCTCGAGTAGTTTGCTTCTCTCAAATTATCATCCATGATATCCAATGGTGTTCCGTCCCTCCAATGCTTCCAAGCCTATATGCATTTCACGAAATTTCAGAATCATTCTGGTTCACCAAACAAATAATGTTAAATAGGCATGCTTATACTCATGCTTACGTAGCTAAGAAGATCTTCATCGTCGTTCAAATGATGGAAGCTGTTCTTCTTACCACTAATGATCTCCAAGAGCAATACACCAAAACTATATACATCTGATTTGACGGAAAATTGACCACCGATAAGGTACTCGGATGCCATGTAACCCCTTCAAGATAGCACCAGATGATACAGTTGAATCAATAAGCACCGCTTGCAAATGATATTTCGGGCAACGAGCCGTAGGTCATTAAGATGTTTTTTTAATGCGACATCAGAGCAACCAATAAACATGTTCAACTCATACAAAAATTCATTAAGATTTTGAACTGTGATCATCAAAATTCGCATTTCTTGTAAGGGGTGATAAAGAAAATCGAAATTACCCAGTTCCAGCAACTTTTCTTGTATGCTCTTGAGTTTGATCCACACCCACAATTCTCGCCATGCCAAAGTCCGCTATCTTTGGATTCATGTTAGTATCTAACAAGACATTGCTTGCCTTGAGATCCCGGTGTATGATCCTAAGCCTAGAATCTTCATGAAGATGCAGCATGTCTTGAGCGATCCCAGTAATAATCTTGTACCGTATGGACCAATCTAGTTGTGGTTGTCTCTCAGGATCTGCCAATCATGTCATGTTTTACAATCCACAATCACTTGGAAAGAATCAACAAAGATAAATCATAGTACTAAATCTGAATGCTCGAGGACAATGCAGTTAACTGTAATAAAATGACTCAAACCGAAAAGGAAGAAGTTGAGGCTTTTGTTGGGAACGAACTCATAAACCAGCAACTTTTCTTCCCCTGCCAAGCAGAATCCCAACAGCCTTACTAAGTTCCTGTGTTGGAGCCTTGCTACTGGACCTCGTTCTTGAATTCTTCAACTCCCTGAAAAGAAGTCCTCGACAGGCGCTTCACTGCAGTATCTAGCCCATTTGGTAGTATTCCCTAGTTGAATGGGGGAAAAACTTAAGAAATATTTTATGACAGAAAAATATTACATGAGCATACTCGCACAAGCAAATATTGATGTGCTTATAATGGAGAAATTATAGAATCAAGGCATCGCTTTGATACCATATTAAGGAACGCACTTTATTGAAGCTCAAACGTATGATAGAAAATCAACGACATATATTTCTTATCTCCACACAAAATAGTTTCCTTTTAAAGCGTCTAACCTTGTAGACACTGCCAAATCCGCCTTCACCTATCTTGTTTTCATCAGAGAAATTGTTCGTTGCAGCTTGAAGAGTTCCAAAATCATACTGCAAGGAATCTTGGTAGTAAACTCCATGTCACCTGCCCTGCCACAAGGAGTTCTATCAGGATAATCGAACACTCGTGAAAACTCCGGGCTAAACCTAAATCATAATAACTTTCCGGTTTCCACGCAGTTTCGAGGAATGATTTGGCAGTTTTAAATCTCGCTACTTACCACATGCAGCTGCTAGTTCGGTATACTTCTTGTTTGTCTTGCCCTTTTTACTCGTCATGATGCAGAAAATCACAATAGCGATTAGCAGCACAAAGGCCACAACACCAGCAGCTATGCCAACAACCCTGGTGTTAGTCCCTTTTCCTTTCCCTGTCAAGGTAAATGATGTCCTTTCACAGGGCACAAAAAGAAGGCAACTTATAAGTTCTTATCCGGAAAAAAAATGTATTTATAGCTGCTATCCTACAGATGCATCAGGTAAACAACCTGATATAAGAAGTCATGTTGAGAAGTCATTGGTGATTTTCTATTGAAAATTTTGTACCTAAATCACCAACATATACATACTTGTAGATTAACTATAATGCTTATATGTTTTATTGCAAATAACTCTTTCCTGAAGCAAAACAAAGGTTTATTCAAATTAGGAAAACTAACTGACCTCCAGCATCCTTTTTATGATGACTTGCAGGTGGCGGAAACAGCGAAGGAAAATCAGAGGCTGGTTCTTGAGCCACAGAGAAGTTCACATAGAACGGATACAACTCTACCTAAGACTGCAGCTCGGAGTAAGCACGATCCCACCTATCCTCCCAATTGGAAGATATCCTTTCGACGCTTCAAAACATGTAGTACACTGCGATGGAGTCAAGTCAGGAGTACATTGTGCCATGCTATACAGCGTATTCAAGTCACTAAAGGTTGCCTCCTTGGTCGCGTACTTTTTTCCAGTACTGCCGCTTGCGGCCCTGCTGAATATGTCGCTGATCGTGTTCCCAAGTATTTGGTCCCATCTACTGCGGTCGGCGCTGTTGATGTTGTTGACATTCTGCATATGCTGTTGAAACTTGTTCAGGCAACACATAGGACAAGTTTAGACATGAAAATGTTGGGTTTTCTGTAACTAGTTGCGGAATACTGAGAACCTAACAAAAGACGGTGCTGTTGTGTTGAAATTAGAGAAACAACCACAATCACACAGACACAAGATTTAACGTGGAAAACCCTCCCAAGTTGGAAAGTAAAAAACCACGGGCGCACACCGGCAAACTGCATTATATCAACAAACAAGTACAATTGTTTTTTTTTTTTCAAGTTTTAGACCTAAAACTTGAGGCATACACAAGTAATAGTAATGAAATGCAGTAGGGATAACAGCAATGGAAACTACCCGTTCCAAAATCCCAATTTCATTCAACAACCTGCTTCGCTGAAATTGCAAACGGTGTCTGTAATTTTCAGGTTGAAAACTGAAAATCCGCTTTTGCACTGAAAACTGAAAAATTGCTTTGGAAGCTTACTAAAAAATACTGAAGCTTTGTGTGTTTTTGATACGCCCTTCAGTTTTTCCTCCTGGAAGCTTGCTCTCAGTTTTTCCTTCACTTCACTGCTCTCTGGAAGAAGAAAGCTGCGGCCCAAACTTGCTCAACACTCTGGAAGAAGAAGAAAGCTGCGCACACACTTGCTCAACACTCTGCAAGAAAAAAGCTGCGCACACACTTGCTCAACGCTCTGCAAGAAGAAAGCTGCGCACACACTTGCGCGCACACACTTGCTCAACGCTCTGCAAGAAGAAAGCTGCGCACACACACATGGAAAAAAAAAGAAACAGTTCCTAGGTTTTCAGTTTTGTTGTTTTTTTTTTTTTTCATTTTGGGCTGGACCTTTGACAAGGCCCAGAAAAGTGACCGGTTTTTTTCTTCTTAATTAAACTGCAGAACTATTCACTTGTGCTTCGAGAACTAATCCAATGTGCTGCTAGAACTACTCGCGGCAATATACTAGTTGCTTTAGAAGCACCAACTTCATGCCCATTTTTTGTGTACCATCGAATAAAAATGGTGCTAATTTTTATTATGGATCTACTATGTAAACTTGAGCTTTTCATACTACAAAGTTCCAATTAATATTTTACTCATCTTTCTACATCACAAACTTGAACTTCTTTTGGGAGATTCCCTCAACAGTATGATTTAAAATCCGTCATTTCAGTTTTTTGAGTACACAATGCAAAGGAATTCTTGACATGGATCTAACCGTCATCCTTGTTATGGAATCATTATCACGAGTCGCTTTTCAATCCGATGATAGACCTTACCGATCAACACTAGTCTCGCTGCTTTGACCTCACAAAAAAAGGATATGGTATTGAAAAAAAAAATATTATTGATATAGATAATCTTTATAAAACTTTCTGAGCCAAACCGTTGGGATATTACAGCAGATCTGTTCAGTACAAGGTACTGCAAGGTCCAGGTGGGTGTGAGATGTATGCAATCTTAATCTGTATTATACATAGTGGTTGTCTTTAGATGTAGTGTCGAAACCTGCGATTTAGATGTACTACTACTAGATAATCTCATCAACAAACCTGCGATCCTTGAGCACTGCCTGCAATCCAGCTCCCCCACATCACCCCTACACATCGCGATCCCATACTCTCCTCCAACACTTCCATTCCAGAACCCGTTCGCCGCCGCACTCGCATTCGGCATAAGAACTGACACCAGCACCGGGAGCTCGTACCGCAGGGCCGTCGCGGCATTTCCGGTGGCATTGGTGGCGCAGGAGAATTGCGCGTAGTTGAGGCGGTCGGCGAAGGAGATGGGAAAGAGGAGAGTGAGAGTTGTGATGAAGGAGAAGAGAAGGAGAAATGGCGGCTTCGACATAGACATAGTAAAATGGTGTCATCTGTTTGATCTGTTTTGCGTTGGTGGTGGTGATTTTTGTGTCTTTTCTTTTGCTTTGTTTTATGTTTTGGTGGATGAATGATTGGGTTTGGGTTATGGGTGTGGTGGGAAATTGATGGCGGATGAGGAAACGAGGTTGACTTGGAGATGAGTAAAGTGAGTAAGGAAGTAGGCGGTCTTGCTTGTTTTGCGTCTAAATAAATTATAAAATATTATTAAAAATAAATATTTCAAACTTAAAAACGATAAAAATGACATTTTTATTAAAAATAATTTAAAAATTTTTAAAAATCTAAAATATCTTTATTTTATATCATATCATCATCTTTATTACTAATTTTTCTTTCTTCATCTATTCACATTTTCTATAAAAAAAAATTCTTCATATACTTCAATATGATTGTTTTTTGTGATTTTTTTTATACATTTTTCATCTCAAAATTTTTGCAACGTCATTCATTTTGAGATTTAATTTAATACAATCACATATCATTTTTGTAAAATTATTATGAAATATTAATGATATATTGAGTTATGAATTTTAATCATGAGTCAATTTAAGATTTTTTTAACATCGTTAAGAATACAAAAAAAATATCTCAAATACGTGTCGTTGTAAAAATTATGAGACGATTGGAGTAATACTAATGATTGTTTATGCTATATGTAATTTTGGAAAAAGGACCAAAGTATATTTAGTTATGATAACAAAAGCACTAATAAAGTATGATGATCGACATCGTTTATTGCTAAATTTGTTCGTGGTTAATGTCACTCATTTCTGTACATTGTATTTGTCAAATTTGAGACTTATTGAAAACACATATGTTCGAAAATGATATATTCCTTTCGTTTCAAGATTTTTGTAATTACACGTAATTCGAGGTTGAGTTTGTGATAATCAAACATTAATTTTTGCTAAATTCTTGTGAAACACTAGTAATAATTTAACATAATATGTTGTGAACTTCAATCCTATGATTAAAAAATAATTTTCTGGCAACGTTAAGAATAAGAATGACATGTCTTAAAATACGCGTCGTTAACTTATTTATGAATCATTTTAAACAATTTAATTGTATTGTTTATCACCAATAAAAATATGGAACCATTAAAACGGTTGAAATAAAAATATTGGATTTAAAGTCCAGATATAGCATCATTCTCTCTCGTTAAGATTGATGTGGTTTTTTATTCTTTTCGTCTTGAATTAAATATAATAGTTTGAAAAAACATATTTATCGATGTGAAATTTGACTCGTATGAAAAATTATTAATGTTGCGTCAATGACATAAATCTTTTGCATTGTTACGATGATGAACAAAAGTTATCAAAATCTGATTTTGAATAATACAATGATTGAAAGTGTTACGATAAAAGGAGTATTTTTTACAAAGAAATTTAGTTTTTGATTTTATAACTATTCAATCTTGTATTCCCCTTGCCCCCGCCGTTTAAGTTGAAGATAGAATTAGGAAGGATTATTAATCAAGGATTATTTGTTGGGACTTCATCTTGTGTGTTTTGGGTGGGATAAACAATGATTTGCTCCTCTTTCCACTAATTGGCCCCATAAAAAGGTTTAAGTTAATAATAAAAAGTATATATTTAATTTGATGAATTTTTCATTTGTTATAATCGTATGTCTCCTTACAGGGGGATTTTCTATCAAAATAATATATATTTTTAAATTTTAAAAAATTAAATATCTATTTTTAAAATTAAAAAAAATATTATTTTTTCATTAATCAAAAGAAACTATTTTTACTCCCTTTAAAACTCTCAAAACTATCCAAACAAACGTCTGATGAACAATTAAATAAAGACTATTCCTTCATTTAATCCTCGGACCAAACACACCCTCGTAATCTCATCTTCTCCCCCAAAAGGGCTTAAACCCTAACAATTCTCCCCAATTCAATTCCCAAATCCCCCTCTCCTCAAACCCAGAACCCTCTCCCACCATGGCACATTACCTCAAAAACATCACCACCGTATCCAGGCGTCTCCGAAAACTCCCCTTTTTCACCAAAGCTCCAATCTTTTTCACGAACCCAACTCGCATAAACCCACAGAACTGCACTGCAGCGTCCTGTTGGAACAATTGTGGATTTCTTGATTGGGGTGGGTTTGGTTACTCCACGAGCTCTGTTGAGGCAAATGGGTTAGCGGCGATGAGGTTAGATTGTGCTGGTATGGGTATTGGGGTGCTGAATTTTCTCGAAATTATGTGCTTGTTTTAGTTTGAAGGGGATGAAGATAGATCGCACGGCGTGTTGTTGACATTGGTATTCATTGCTCTTTGTTTTCGCGTAACTGTTTGGATTGTTTGTATTTATTTATTGAGAATCACATGTTCTGTGATGCGAAACGTAAGTTGATTGGAGAACTGAGTTACTGTGGGGTAGATCATTGATCCTGTATTAATGATTTGCTTCTGAGGCGATTGGTATAGAATGATTAGGAGGCTTGAAAATTTACTGTGCTCTGGTTAGTGCAAGCATGATTTTGCTCTACATTACAGACTCCCATGCATGGAGATTCAATTGTTGGATATGTAAGATTCAGGGGGAGAGTCCAAGGGGAGGGTCGAAGATCCAAACTATGCCTGAGTAGCATACATATGTGAAGTCGGTTCAACTTTTAACCCAAAGACCTAGGCTAGTAAGTTATGGGTTGCTCAAGCACATTTACAACTACTATTTTGTTTCTCCATGGTTGATTGATGTGTCGATAATTTCTTCACGGTTGATGTGGATAACCACTTTACTCACCTCATACCGCAACAGGATAAATAAGAATTTTTTTGTACTTTGTCTAATATTTCAAGGTTAGAGGACGGTGGGGAAACTCATCAAGAATTTCTGAGATGGAAGAACGGGGGCGGCATATTTCACCATTTGGCATCAATAGATCCATCATCGTGTATTGAAGTTGGTGCTGTAATCCATTCGAGGGCTGTTTTGGGTGCTGATGTTTATATTGGATCAGGATCCATCATTGGACCAGGTGTTGCGATAGGTCAGTCCACCAAAGTAGGGTATGCTCTCTTCTTGACCAGACACTGTTCCTTTACAATTTAGCTAATGGGTTAGTCTGGATTTTCTTTTCCATTTCTATGCAGACATCTAGTTTCTATGGTTATTGCTCCATAAATGTTATTATATCAAGCATTATAGACTTGACTAGATAATCTGAAGGCTGATCATGGAAGCTTAGTGTTATTTTGTTCTGTAACAATGACGACCCAACGACCAAAGAAGAATGATTTGAAAATGGCAACAGGAGCTCAAAATAATACCACACGAACTTCTCCTGATGCTCAGGTCTTGTTGACACTTTGAATATGTCATTTGACACACTCAAGCCGTGGTCTTTGTTTCCCTGTCTTAATTCTTTGCCTTCATTCGTACTGCCTTTGGCATCTATTTCCATCACTGTTTATGCCCTGTCATCTTACTTGTATTCCTTATGTGATTTTCTTTGATGGATTACAACTCTTGTCCAGGTACAATGTTGCACTGAATAATTGCATGGTTGGTGATTTTTGCATTATCCATAATGGTGTATCCGTTGGTCAAGATGGTAAATCTACAACGTTGGTCATCTTTAGTTGAATTGCAGGATACATGTTTCCAATTTTTATTTTCTTTTTTCTTTTTTTCTTTTTTTGTTGTTGTAAAATACAGAAATTGTTCTGATGGTATATACTCTTCTTGCAGGTTTTGGTTTTTTTATTGATGAGGATGGGAAAATGTCGAAGAAGCCTCAGGTTTGTGGAATTCCCTTTCACTTTACACTGATTGAAAAAGAATAGTATTCCTCGTATAATCCGATCACAAGTACTGAATATACATGAGCTGCGTAGTTGAAGTTCCGGTAGTTTTCAGAATATGTATGCAAAGATTGGAAACCATGTGGAGGTTGGTGCAAATACATGTATTGATAGGGGAAGGTACGTTACATTTGCTCCTGGTCCTTTAGCCTAACGAAATGCAATTATTTGTTTGTATGTTAAATTCGGACTTAGTTTTGATGCAGCTGGAGAGATACAGTAATTGGAGATCATACCAAGATAGACAATCTAGTTCAGGTAGCTCTTTGTCTTCCTGCATTTGTGGTTTAGTCCTTCTTACAAAGGTTATGATGTCAAGTTGTGGTGTCGTGCAGATAGCTCACAATGTTGTGATAGGAAAGAACTGTCTGTTATGCGGGCAAGTTGGCATTGCTGGCTCTGCGACGTAAGCTCCATGTATCATGCAAGTCTTGAATTCACAATTTAAATGATTCAGCTAAACTTGTGTGAATAACTTCATTGAAAGCATGAGAACATTTTCTTCTGTTCTCAGGGTTGGAGATTATGTTACATTAGGGGGAAGAGTAGCTATTCGTGATCATGTATCAGTCGTGTCACGGGTAAGCACTTGTCTGATCCTGGTCTTACAAATATTGTTGCATTTTATTTCATTGTTAGAGGAAATTACGTAACATTCTCTCTGTTGTTGGCTTTTGCCTGCAACAGGGGTAAAACTGCATACATCTTGCCCTCCTCAGACCTTGTCCTGTGTGGAAATAACTGGGTTTGTTGTTATTGTTGTTGTTGTTTATTATTGTTGTTGTTTATGTTAGAAGTGACACAAATTCCTGAGATGCTTGCAGGTCCGTCTAGCAGCTAATAGTTGTGTTACAAGAGACATTGTCGAGTCTGGTGATTATGGTGGCTTCCCTGCAGTAAGTTCCGATTTTCTGGAAATTATTGTTTATATAGTGCTTTCTTACGCATCTGTTCGCTGCATCTCGTTACCCTTGTTGAACTAATATTATGAACTTACTACTGGTTTCCTGATAACCAAAGTATTTCAAGTTCAAACATGGTTGTTTTGCAGGTTCCGATCAGGGAGTGGCGAAGACAAGTCGCCAAGCACCACATCTCTTGTAAGGAGGTGAAGATTCGCCCAGATCGTAAGCTATGATTCTTCAGCCAGACTATAATGTCCTATGATTCAGAAAGGCAAAACCCGGACTTCATAAATCTTGGAAACTTCATAAATTATATTTTATTTGTCCTTGCCCGGTTATCTGTCCTGGGAAACAAAATCGACTATCCGAATATTCCCTACACATGCATTCTTTGTCGGAGCCGTTCCCATTGACTACCTTGAATTGCAATGGAGGAATCCCTTGCTGATGCCGGAACACATTGCTTGGGTCAATCATGGTCTTTGCACGAACCAGCCTATCGTAGTTTCCCACGAAGTACTTCTCGCTCCACTCCCTAGCCCTGTCCACTGCATCACCGCTGCAATTGCCATTGCAGTCGGAGTCCTTGGCGCCAAGATCCAGGTTCACGTAGTTCACATATGCTGCCCTTGGGTTTGCAGACACGAATGGCTCCATGAAAGAATACAATCTTCTCAGCCAATCTTCGCATCTCTTGCTATTTGCTTTCTCCTGTTCACTCCAGCTGACCATGTACTGGATGTTGAACAGGTTACCGTGCCTGTGTGGAAAAGCGATGGCATTCTCGCTTATTCGCTCCATCGCCCCACCATAGGGGTCGAGGATCATATTACCTTTTGGTTCCTCCCCGAGCATGTTGAGTATCGTCCTTATTGCATCCAGTGGAATAGGAGACTTCACGTAGTCTGACTTTGCCTTGAAATGGATCTTTTGCTGTGATTCTCGAGATCTAAGATCGTTGGTGGTCACTCCTTCGCCTAGACCGGAGAAGTACACCATAGATTCAATCCAGCTCATTTCAAGGTAATCATCTTCTCCCATTCCCAGCTCTGGAAACGCTTTGTTGATTGTTGACATTGCTTCTTCTTTCGGACCCAAGTAGAGTCCCTTGAATGTCGCCAAAGCTCGCCTTTTGACTCCTTCTGGTTCTGCCCCGAGGGCAACAGAGAGATAAAGAGAGTCTTCCAAAAAGGACGCAACAAGCTGCCATTTGTGGACTAATTCTGATGTGTTGCATTTTTTGCCATGTTTTGATACCGTGAAAGCTGTTACAGTTTCAGGGACCCTGATCAGCTTGATTTTCCAAGCATAAATCACTCCCCATACACCACCTCCACCACCTCGGATAGCCCAGAAAATCTCTTCCCCCATGGCAGCGCGATCAAGGACCCGCCCCTTGGCATCGACAAGGATGACGTCGACCACATTGTCAGCTGCCAGTCCATGTTTCCTGGACAAGAACCCAAACCCACCACCAGAAACCAAGCCCCCGACTCCTACACTAGGACACGACCCACCCGGGAAACAATGCACCGAACTGTTCTCTGCAATAGCATAGTAGAGCTCGCCTAGAGTCGCCCCACCCTTGATCCATGCTGTCTCAGATTCTAAGTCCACTTCAACATTAGTAAGATTCATCATGTCAACGATCACATATGGAGCTCCATCGCTTGCAATGGTGGATAGCCCCTCGTAGCTGTGACCACCACCCCGGACTCTAATCTCCAGCTTGGCCGCCCTGGAGCAGATAATTGAGTTGACGAGTTGGTCCTTGGTCTCTGGTAGGATGATGGCGAAGGGTTTAGGATGTCCATGACACGCATCTGACTGAAAAAGACCTCGTCTATTGGACACGAGTAGGAAGTAGTGCTCGTCAAGTGTTTTGAAGCTGCCGAGATCCATCTGGACCAAAACGGTGCTCGACGGGTTTGGCAAGCATTTCTTCCTTAGATTGGCGAAACAGGCCCGTGAAGTTGTAGAGGCGGTTTTTGAAGGCCGCGCAATGCGAAGTGCCAATCATGTGACCACCTGTGGATAAATATATCTATCATGACAGGAAAAGGATCTATTATTCATAGAACCTGTAGTCATTATCTTTCTTGAACGATTCGGAAACCTACAAAAATGCCACATAACGTAAAGAAGTACATATCCTGATAAGTCATCATGAAGCCGAGGCTTCTCTCGCTTTTCGTCTTGGTGTTCCTAATTGGGAATGTTATAGCGTTGAGCGCTTGAGTGATTGCGCGGAACTATGAAACTCTACACACCTTAAAGTACTGCAAGATCCTTGACATTCAGTCCCTTCCCCTGAAAGTTTGCTTTGAGCTGTGTTATGTTAAACAACGGCGGTGGCAAATTAGCCAAGGCCTCGTTGAGTCTCGAGACAGTCCCGTCCCTTCTTCCAGTTTCGACATTCCAAGTTAGTCCTCCAGTCTGCCAATTCGGGAAGATAACAGACTCGCCAGTACCATATGCTTTGACAAATAAGAAACGGTAAGCCATTTTGAACTGCTGGTTAAGCACTCGCTCACATATGTGGTGCGTGACATGAATACAACACTTTTTTTTAATGTAGCATAATAATTATAATATTATCTTATTTGAAAATATTTTTTTGAAAAATACCGAAACATAAATTAGTATTTTATATCATATAAACTCACCTTAATACCACTTCTCATCCTACATTTTTTTCTCTCCTTCCTCTAACAAATCTTCAAGACTATAAACGTCTTTACACAAAAAATTTAACACACACAAAAAATCTTGCGGCAGTCAATCTGTTGTATTCATTCTGAAACGGAGGGAGTATCATTCTCCTCAGGATTCGTGTCGCAAACATATCGAGCATGCTTTTGTATGTTTGGATGTATTATTAATATTCAACTCTTTCTACTTTGTCACCCTTTTTGTTCCCAAAATACGTGTCTTTCCCGGATTCATGCAATAAAAACTCTGATTTGATGATGTCATCATGTAATATACGTGAAATCATTCTAGATCAAATTTTGCATAGATTTACTATAGAGAAGATCAATGATCACCTCTACCACGACATCACGAGCGACCAAGGCGACAATATCAGAACAAGAGACGACGCCAGGGCTTTGTTTTTCTAAGCAGCCTTGACTTTGTCTATAATCTGAATCCTCTGAGAGTAAGATTTGGAGGTGCATCTTTCTCTGCTTGGCCAGTTGATGAATTCAACAGAATAGAACCTTCACATCCCTGTACCATATAGTGTTATGTTCTCCAGTACTAATACAAACATTTTGTCTATCACACATTAGTATCCAAAAATCATATATATATATATATAAGAAATATCATAGTGTGCATACCCGAACCAAACAACCGTGGAAATGCAACCGCAGCAAGGGACCAGCCAATTATGAGGGCGTTTCACCAATGACGTCCCCAGTGATGCTTCGAACAATGCTCTCGACATTGGGACATGTTTTACGATACAACCCGACCTTCAAGCCCTTGGCATTGGCCGAGCCTACAGATAGAGACAATAGCTCCAACTGCAGCAGGAGGAATGAAAGCGAAATGCATTTCGAGGTAGTAGCCATGTACTATATGTCTGTACGGAAAGCTTTGATCTAAGAAAGTGATCTATCTCGTTGAATATGATCTTTCCTTGTTGTAGCGAAAGTGGTTGAGGTTGTTCTTTGACAGGATATTTATAAATTTAGTCCTTTTTTTCTTCTTTTTTTGAAAGAGTAGTTTTTTTTTTATCAAATGAATAAGTTATCCAAATAATTTTTTAAGGTTAGATACATTTACATTTAGACATTTTTTTAACAAATGAATAAGTTATCTAAATAGATTTTTAAGATTGGATATTCTTAGATTTAGTCATTTTTTTAAAGTTAAACCAATCATGGTAATTCATGCTAATATCAGAGTGAACAACATCTATCACATTCTTCATTCCTATAATAAAAATGTCCGATGGAGTATCAATCAAATACTGTAGTAATTTTTTTTTTGAAGTAAAATAAATATCCTATATATACAGCTAACGTTGGCCGGGAGATGTTAGGTAATACCTCAAGTAAATATTTAAAGTGTTTGATATTATTATCTATATCAATAAGATGTATCTTTTTTTTCGATAACCCATCACTTTAAAATTTCGCAGTTAAACATGTTTGAGGTGGAATAATGCTGGGATGAGTGATATGGGATATAATGGTTGACCATGGTTCAATATAATGATTAGTTAAATCATCAATCTTGCACTAATTATGGGATTAAAATGTTTTTACGTAGTTAATTCTTTTCCAGCTATGATGCAAGTACCATAGAGATTTAGAACTGAGTTTACTAGAAGTTGAATAAGGACTACGTGGCTTCATGTATGATCTCTAACTTGAGCTTGTATTTTAGTTTTTACTTAAGAAAACAAGTTTTAACTCTTTATTATTGTATAATTTTTAATGTTATTAATATCATATATAGTACAAAAAATGAGTGACAACACCAAAAAAAAAAAAAATTAACATTAATTTTTACATATATAACTTAAGAAAATATATTTTTAAACTGGTTGATCGGAGAGAGGAAAAAAATTAAAAAATATTCAAAAAACTTAAAATAAATACACATAAAATTTATATAAGTTAAATTTTTACATATATAAGACTTATAAATATATATTTATATCAAAAATAACATATTAATATTAATATAAATAGAATAATATTAAAACTATTGAACCAATAAATTATTGATATGGGATCTCATTCAGATCATGTCCGATTCGACAAACAAAACATGAAAATCAAATGCAACAAATTATGATCTAGCCATGATACAACATAGCAACCACCTTAGTTCAATAAACAATTTCATGTCATAAACAGAACTGATGAAGCCAAAGCTCCACCCGTCTTTGGCCAAATTGGAATCTAGTTTTTTTTTCTTTATGATAAATAACTTAGCTTCTTTTTAGCTGTTTTTTTTTTTTGTTGAAAGAAAGAAAGTTACTTATGTGAGTTTCATTTTTCTCGCGAAAAAAAAGGTTATTATACTCAATATTATTTACACAATCTTAAAGAATAAAAAATATATATTATAAATTACTTTCTTCGTCCCAGTTATTTCGCATGAGTGTTGATGTAAAATTTGACACGTGTATAAGGATAATCAAACATAGGTTTTTATAAATTTATCATTAAACATTAATTGTTGTGTAAGTTGTGTGTTTCGATCTAATACATATTACGGGATGGTGAGACGTGATTTGATACGAAAATGAAACTTGTATTTATGTGTATAGAATATTTCAAAATATGTAAATGTTGCAAAATATATGGAACGGAAGGGATATAGAACATATGAATAATATATTTTTTGTTTCGTCAAATTTTATCTCATATCCGTGGATTTTAATCACATTGCTCCATTATCCCGCGGTTTTTCATCGCTCCGCTCCGTTTCACCCTCTTACTTTCACGGAATGGATCAATCTGTACCTCGCCTTGTTCAACACGAAAAAACCCCCGCTTCATATGGAACGAAGCGAAGCGAATCTCGATAGAACAGATTACGATGCCCATCCCTTACTAAGTCCTCTGACCTCTCCCAGGCTTATGGACAATAGATAATTAGATGAGATGATTTTATTTATCCAAAATTTCCTTCTTTGATCATATTATTCAGCATTTCACGAAAAATGATAAGCGGATATTGGTTTACATATATGAAGATAGAGTCCCTTTTGATCATATTAGTGTAGATATAAACTTATTTGTCAGATTTGATTAGAAATATTGATTTTCACAAAACACTAATCCAAATTTGAGCAAGACATTATTTTTCAATTATGTCGGATAAGAAATATTTAAGATACTTATCTCACTGTTTTTACACGAAAGATAGATTTTATTGGAAAATAAACTTGATTAGTTCATACATTTTCATATTTATTTATTTACTACATTCATGTATCCTTCTACTTTCATGCATCTTAGCATTCATAGTATCTCATAATTAGGTTTATGAACTATTTTGATCATGTATTGTGTATTAGTGGTCAGGTAATCCCTATAAAGGAGCTTGTTCTTGAGTTGTTTTGACAAGTTAAGTCATATAATCAAACATTCATTATAAAATCCTCTTGTTTTCTTCTTAACTTATTGAGCTCCTGCCTTCTATTTTGCAATAAATTTACGAAGATGAATACCTCTTTTTCTTTGGCAATTTCAAAACTTGCAAACGAGAATTATGGGCATTGATGCATACGTATGAAGGCATTACTTGGTTCGCAAGAAGTGTGGGAAGTAGTTGAAAAAGGTTATGATGGGCCAGAGAATGAAAGGGTTGGTTGAAAGCATGCTAGAGAAGGTTGCCTCGGCAACGAATGCTAAAGAGGCTTGGCAGATCTTAGAGACTACCTTTAAAGGAGTAGATAAAGTGAAGAAGGTTCGTCTTCAAACTCTTCGAGGTGAGTTTGAATCCTTGCACGTACATGAAGGAGTCTGAATCTGTGTCCGACTATTTCACAAGAGTGTTATCCGTGGCGAATCAAATGAAATAGTTTGGTGAGAAGCTTGATGATGTTCATGTTATGAAGAAGATTCTTGATCTCTTTATTCAAGAATTCAGCTATTTGGTGTCACGATTGTAGAGTTAAACGACTTGGAGGCTATGACCATGGATCGACTCATGGGGTCATTGCAAGCATATGACGAAAGATTGAAGAAGAAAGGAGAACCTGTAATGCAAGTTCTCCAAACCAATGTCTCTTCGGGAGGTCAGAAGAAAGAACAAGGATGATCTTAAGGAAGAGGTCGTTATCAAGGTCGTGGTCATGGTCGTGCTCAAGGAGGAAATCAAGATCATAGTCGTGATTGGAACGGATTAGCGTAAAGTTCCAATCAGGGATGAATCATCAATCACGAGGACATGAAATTATGGCTCATCAAGAGGTGGTGGAAGAAGGCACGAAAAACTTATTGTTCAATGCTATCCTTGTCAAAATTTTAGGCATTATGCTTCAGAATGCAGAAGTACCGACAGTGATAAATAAAGAGAGAGTCTATTATGCTGAAGCTAAGAAAGAAGATTTGTTGCTATTATTGGGGGGCAAGGAAGAGAAGGACAAAGAAATATGGTATCTTGATATTGACTTCGTTAATCACTTGACTGGGAACAAGGAGATCTTCTCAACTTTGAATGAGTCGACGAAGGACAGCATTATCTTTAGTGATGATAATAAAGTGCAGATCAAAAGGAAAGGTGAAGTTCTAATTCACGATAGAAATAAGAGTCATCTTTTGATTTCTCAAGTGTATTATGTTTCAATTTTGAAAGCTAATATTCTGAGTTTGAGACAATTATTTGAGAAGTGGTATGATATTCAGTTGAAAGATCGTTATCTTTTCTTGAGATATGGATCTCATAAGTTGATAGTAAAGGTGTTCATGAAGAAAAATATGATGTTCTTGCTCAATATTCAAGTTGATCATCCAAGTTGTTTGAAGAGTTGTATGGAAGATACTTCTTGACTTTGTCATTTGAGATTGGGTCACTTGGATTTTAGAGGCTTGAAGCCTTTTAGAAATAGAGATGGTCAATAGGCTACCAAATATTTGTCATCCTAACCAGCTATGTGAAGGTTGTCTTTTGGGAAAGTAGATAAGGAGAAGTTTCCCAAAAGAGCCTACATCAAGATCAACATGGTCACTTCAGCTTGTTCATATTGGCGTATATGGACCCATCAAGCCCTTATCGTATAGTAAAGCTAATTATTTCTTGCTCTTCATTGGTGATTTTTTTTTTTTTTTACAATGCATGGGTCTCTTTTTTGAAGGCAAAGAGTGATGTGTTTGGAGCATTCCTCACATTTTAAGCTCAGGTGAATAAAAAAGCGGGTGCTTTATCTAAGGTTTGAGAACTGATTGAGGTGGAGAGTTCACTTCTAAAGAGCTCTAAAGGCTCGTCGCAAAAGGCTATAGTTATAAGCATGACATTAACTATGATGAAATCTTTGGCCATGTTGCTCGTTTTGAGACCATACATTGAGTGATCTCCTTGGCGGCTCAAAGAAGATGGAAGATTTATCAAATGGACGTAAAATCTGCTTTTCATATTGGTTATCTTGAAGAAAAATTTTATGTTCAACAACCTTGGGGTACATCATCAAGGGGCATGGAGATAAAGTCTTAAAATTGAAGAAGGCATTGTATGAGTTTAAGTAGGAACCAAGAGTTAGGTACAACTGTATTGACATGTATTTCCAAGACCATGCATTTATAAGATGGCAAGATGAGTATGCACTTTATATGATCAAGGAAGATAGTGATGGAAGCTTTATGCTCGTATGCTTATATGTTGTTGACTTGATCTTCACCGGCAATAAAGAAGCGATGTTTGATGAGTTCAAAGGAGTTATGGCTCGAGAGTTTGAGATAACTGACATGGGACTCATGTCTTATTATCTCGGAATTGAAGTGAATCAACATGCAAGAGGTATTTTCATTTCTCAAGAAGCTTATGCGAGGAAATTACTGGAGAAGTTTCATATAGCTAACAGTAAGCCAGTCAACACCGCGGTCGAGTGTGGAGCAAAATTATCCAGGTATGATGAAGCAAGAAGGCGAATCTCTCTTTTCAGAAGTTTCGTTGGAAGTATGAGATTCTTGACTTGCATAAGGCCCGATATTTTCTTTGGTGTTGATCTTGTGAGTTATTTTATGAAGGCAAACGGAGATCCACATGAAGATGGCGAAGAGGATATTTCGTTACATCAAAGGTACTTCTGATTACGGATTGAGTTATAGTCCTTCAGAAAACTTCAAGGTTCATGACTATTGCGATAGTGATTGAGGTGGTGATGTTGTTGATGGAAAGAGCACCACGGGTTATCTCTTTTTCATGGGTAGTACTGCTTTCACTTGGAGATCAAAGAAGCAGCCCATTGTGACTTGTTTTACCTATAAACACGAATATGTCTCTACTACATCATTCCGCCAGAAGCCAAATTGACATTTATATGTAGCATTACATTCGGATATAGATTGTGGCCGTTGCTTAGTGGTTGTTGTATGTATCTTAATTTGCACTTTGTGTTCCATAGTTTGGTAGAGGGGTACAATGATTTTGTACATAACATCAATGATAATTAACGGAAGACGAACTTTGATGTTCTCATAAAACAGGTCAAAGTTTGATCGTCTCACGAGAAAAAGGTCAAAATTTAATTTGACGGGAGCGAAATTGAAACTGTTGAAATTTCAATGAGTCAAAGCAAACAACAAAGAGATATGCAAGTATCAAAATGATGATAGAGATATAAAAACTTCAATGAATGATATTATAATTGATAAAACGATCACTCTCTTTGCTATAAAATAATTGCGATATTCATCGTCATTGTTAATCTTCACTATGTAATTTTAGCAATTTCATGTTTCTCGATGACAAACAATGAAAAGTCTTGACTATAACGATTAATCAAAATTTACATTACATACGTTTTTTCACTCATCAAATGGGATGGAGGGGGGTTATTATTTACAACGTGTAATAGGGATTGGACTATAATCGAGTGAACTGGACCAGGGCACAGGCCCACTAAGGGACCGGGCTAAGGCTAATCGGTTAAGGGTTCTGTACAGTTGGCTGAAACAATGGACTACTTTAATTTTAACACATACTGGAAATTCAGAGGATACAGCTGCATTTTCTCTATTCTTCATAAATAAATCTCCTCACTCTATTGTTTTATAGGCATACCCAAAGCTATGATGATGATAAAAGAGAGTTCCAAAATGAGCTTTGCAGAGTAGGACAAAAAACGAGAATAAGAATGTTTACAGGGAGAAGTGAAGTCGTCGGGGTATTGTATTGAGATTTGTAGACAAGCGTACTTTATCTTGATGGGAGAAATTTATGGGAGATGATGTGCTTTATTTTATTTATTTATTTATTATTATTTTATTATTATTTTTTTGTAGTCATTGAACTTTTAATTAACACAATCAAGGACTTACATTGCAGGCGTTGAAATCCTCTCGGCAGGACAATGTTAGAGTAATGCTTTAGTATAAAAAGAAACAACGGTTGGCATTACTAGTTATCTCGAGTAATGTATTGTCAACATGATCACCGCAGGATGTCGTTCCAAAAAAGATCATGACTATTTTTTGAGTAATTCATGATGGGAAAAGTAGTTATTGAGTTACGACAATCAGAATATCGAGTTACAAATTTCATTTACAAATAACAATTTATTCAAAGTAATTATATAAGATATATTGTGACTTAGGTTGATTTATACCATAAGGAATGGTCACTCCGGCACCTGGACTTGATCCCTTTTTTCATAATTATTTAAGATGATCTCGTTGTCTTGTTTAATGAGACGACACTATTTAACGATATAAGTTTATCTCAATAAAATTTGATTTATTATTATTTGACCGTATAGAAAGCCATCACAAGTTAAACCACTATTTACAAACCAATTTTGTTTTGAACTCATCTTAACCAATTTTGTTTTAGACTCGTCTTTACTCAGGATAAGCTAATTATATAGCAAAAAAGGTAATTCAAAAGCTTTCTTGATAAGATTTAAGCGAACCTTCAATAATATCGATGTCGGAATATTCATGATATGGGCCTGAATATATTGGTTTAAAGTGATCAGGATAATAGATATAATGGTCCATATACTAAACTCATTAATATCCCTACAGGATAATTAAATGTACAGCATAATTAAATGGTTTGGCATCATGTACATTCCACAATATTGATCTTTGAATCTAGTAAAAGCAATGTTTGCCTAACTAAAACGTCAAGGACGGGTTTTACGTCTTTTGTCAAGATTTAAAACTTCAAAAGTTGTTGGGTTTGATTCATAAGGTACTGTTCAATATTTTAATGGTCCCAAATATAAAACACAAACATCATAATAACATAAATTATTTTATTAGATAACATACTCAAATAAAATTATAAAAAATATAAATTAAAGTACATAACATTCTCTTCGTGTTTGGATTTACATGAGTAACAATGATTCTCACATATTCTCAGACCAACTGCAACTCATTGAACTCAACACCTTACCAAAACCACAAGGGATGCTATAAATACCTCATTAACCCCTAAACTTACCCAAAACTCCCCCAACATTCCCCATTTCAAAATTACCAATGACACAAGTAAGTAATTCCTTGCACAGGTCTCCTCTGTTTTGTTTTTTTCCATTGATTTTCAAATCAGTTTATGACGATCAAGTGTTTCCTCCGCTTTCCATCGTTTTCTTTTCCATTAATCAGTTATAACTTACCATCACGCAAGTTTTGTTTTCTTGATGACTGTTGCTTGCCCTTATAATCCTGCATAAGTTTGACTTAAGAATGGATTATTTAAATTCAACCACCATACAGAGCAAGTGTAGTTGATTACAGTGATCATACAACGCGTGTGATTAGGGGAGTTGGATTACATTTAATCAAAACTTGACTCACCGGGTTCTCTTAATCTTCACCTTGCATATTTTCTCTGCTCATTGAGGAAGCGGAATTTCCTTCTCTTCATTTTTGTCAAAATTGGTGAGAAATTCTACTTGGGTTTTGGATTTATGAGTTACATTCTTGATCAATGGTTATGAAAACCGCATCGTCAACTGTTCCATTGGTGCTCTGTTTTTTTTTCCCCCCCTTCTTTTCTTGTGCTGTGATTTATCTGTGTTTTTTGTTTATTCATTGAAGGTTTTGTTCTGGTTTTGATGGCTATCAGGAAATGAGATCGGACACTTACACTGTTGATTTGGAGAGGTTGTCCAAAGGACTGGATTGCGATTCGCCGGCTAATTCGACGATTACGGTAAGTTTCATTTCCCTGTTTGCTTCAGATGACAGGCGTTGAGATTAATGGTGAGATTAGTTGATACAATCTTTTGTAGATGAGGTTATTTTTACTTTTGCATCATTCTTTAAAGCTATAAAGTTCTGTATTTATTTGTCATTCATGAGGCAAAAAAGGTTATGCAAAAACATATTCCTGTGCATTTGATTTATATGCACTATAACGATTAGATGATGATGATGACTATTATTTTGTTGGACTCCAACAACCTTTATCGCTCCTCGGATATGATTTAGAAAGAGACATAGTGTCACCGATACAGCCACTCCGATGATCGGAATATTGATATTGTATAAGAATAAGATGAATTCTTTTTTTGACACTAGAGAAAATAACACCTAATCTTCTTGAATTTTTTAATTTTAAAAATAGGTATATGTTTTTCTTTGAGCGGGTTTTCAGTAAAAAAAAAAAAAAAAGGAAAAAAAAAGAAAGAAAAAATGGTATAATTTTAGGGATCTTATGACAAAAATCTAGATTTTTTCAAAATTTAAAAAGTTAAGTGGTTATTTTATAATTCAGAAAAATAAAAATATAACCAAATAATAATTAAAAAGGATGAAATATTATTTTCTTCATGAAACAATGATAAAATGTGGGATAGTGATATGTAAGGAACATTTACGGGATTCTGTGTCATATGTATCTATGTGATTAAGGTTAACGAGAATCATTTTCATATCATTATACAAGTGATAGTTTACAGCCGCCCTCGTTTCTATAATATTTTCATGTTATTGTAAAAAGCACATGAAAATTGATTTTTTCATGTTAATGCATCTGATGACAAGCATTTAACATTTGATTGTCTTTTTTTTTTATTAACACCACTAACCAATGTGTCTATCTCTTTGCTTTTTTTTTTTTGACACGCCAACTGTTAAAAAAGTTGCTGAGAAGCCTTTCTAGAAAAGGGCCAACTTACTCAGGAGGCGGCTCGAAAATGATATTTCCACTTCGTCCAATTGATAAAGACACTCCATTAATGGCTTCTCGTTCAATCCCAACAGGTATATTTCAACCCCACCATTGAACATGATCTAAGAGGAATTAGCTAGCTTAATCTTTAAGAATTTGAAATAGTTCACGGCTAAGTTGTAAATTCATTGACGATGTCATCTACGAAGTTTTTAGATATTATATGTATTTCTTTTAAAAAAAAGTATTTAATTCCCTCAATTATTATCCGGTTGTATTTTATCTTATTGAATTATAAAAATAGTGACTTAATTTTTAAAATTTAAAAAAAATCTTGATTTCTAACATATGATCCTTTGAAAGTATATATTTTTTTACACAAAACCCCTCGAAAGGAACACGTTTATATATCTTGTTTCTTTTTAAAATTAACATAATATATATGTTAGTTCTATCAATTAAAGAATAATATGTATATTTTTTATTTTTAATCCTATTCGATCGGACGGGTTTTTCCTGATTTTTATTAGGTTTGATCGGTTTAATCCGGGTTTAACCGGATCTATTGCTAATCCGATCTTTTAATTGGATCGATCCGATCATATCATATGATCACAGTTCAACCGATACGACTAATCTAATCGGTCTGGTTCGAATAACTAGGCCAGCAACTTGTACATGTGATCTTTAAATTATTGCAACTATGAAATCATAAATTTGCAGCTCTGTCAACAGACCGCCATGAGAAGCCAGCCTCCCTGCCAGGCGTAGCCATGGCCGAGAACACTGAGAACCAGCAGATCTACCCACAGCCGCAGCATCAGATCACCATCAAAACGGCGAATATCAGTAATGCGATTGATGGGAATCTTAGCAAGAAACATGGAATAAGGAGGTCTCCTCGTTCTCGGTTTCCTGGTCCAAGGAAAATTCTTCTCTTTTTCGCCACACTGTAAGTTCGCGGTATATTTATTCATCTAGTGCTAAGGGAAAGGCTGTAATACCAAAGGTTATACCTTTAACAAAATCATGTTGACAGGAGTGAGTTGAATAAGTCAGGTTGGAGTGTAGATTCACAGCCTTACCTTTAAACTTAAACCTTTGATCGAAACCACAGTGATAAAATTGAAGTACTGTGACACTGATACTCCTACATTGTCTTTTAGAGCTGATCACAATGTTATTTAAGCCAATTTTCAAACTTACGCCAACGCCTTGATCCGATGACAACATCTAGACCAATGAGCCTTATGACTCGCCATCAGTTGGCGACTAATTACTTCAGCTTGTTAAAACATTACATTATTTACATAGGCTTTTGGTGTTACATTCATCATCCTCTTGACTCTTGAGGATCTATATGATTGTACCTAGCTCTGTTACAGATCGAGCATCGGAACTATGCTGCTGATTTTTTTCACTCTAAAGATGAGCAAGACGAATCAGAGCAGCAACTTCGTGGAGTAGCATCACCAACCAATTAGTCCAGCAATTACTCTTATGCAATCATGCACAAAATACCGGATCCCGAACTGATTTTCAAAGCGACACCATAGTATCTGAGGCAAAGTTGCTTCACAAGTCTGCAAGTACGACCTGAAACAGAAAAAATGCTGTAGAAAGCTTTTGATTCGGCGTGCATCACAAAGGATATAAAGGGATATTATGTCCAAGGCTCCTGTTATATATGATCAGCATACAGTAAGGAATAGGTCCATGCCTTTGTTGTAGTTTCTTTTATTGTATAGCTTTGCCCGGTGCTTTTGCTCTTTGTAGTTTCTTAATCTAGCTAGCATACTCTCAGAACGATATGGTACTTATATAGAATTACAAAATAATCAGCATCCATGTCCGCTCCTAGAATCATCATCTCAACGGAACCGTGTGCAACCCATACATCCCAAATATACATTGCGTATGTAGTGTTGGAAAATCGAATCATCGGTAACCAAAATATATCAAGAAATGTAATTTCTAATTAGAATAGAATATTACAAATTCGTATATTTTATAAAAAAAAAAAAAAAACCACGCTCTACATATGTGTAACACTCACGATTACAATTCTAAGAATTTTAGAACAAGAAATGCCTTGTACTTTAACGACTTGAGCTCTACTTAGCTTCTTGTGTTGTGTGTAAAAAAAGCAAAGGAAGATGAGCTTCTTTATAGACAATAAGAGCTTCACCATACCGTGTGAATCATCCCTCCATTTTTAATGTTTGGTGCTGGCTAGTTATACGAAAACAAGAAACATCTGGGACTGTGAGTAAAACAAAGGGAGAGGAAATAGATAGGAAGGAGAGAGGGGAGGAGTTGGACGATGATGTTGATTATCCCACTCAACAATCACTCTTTCTTTCTCTTTCATTATTGAACGAAAAATCATATAAAAATATCTTTGAACTCTTTAAACTTAATCACATTAAATCCTTTGATAAAAATATCTGCAACTTAATTATTGATGTTGACATACCTTCGCTCATTCTTTCCTTATAGTTCGTTCTCTCGGATAAAGTAAATGTACCTCTACATGCTTCGTGCGAGCATGAAATACTGACTAATTGATTATTATTGTAAAACTTAACGGTGTAATCAATGGGTTGATGAATATCCTCCATCAATTGCATCAACCAAGTACACTCCTAAAGTGCCACAGCTGTTGCACGATAGTTTACCTTTGTACTTGACAAAAACACAATTGGTTATCTCTTACTATATCAAGAGATAATCTCTTATCCAAGGTTAAACATATAACCAGTAGTTGATCATCAAGTGTCATGAACTCTCGTGTAATCAGTATCACATACCTCAGTAAACTAAAAATAATCTTCCTTTTATGAGTAGAATGCAAAATTCAATAGTTCTTTTGAGAAAACTCTGAATTTGTCACACTTCTTGCAAGTGAGGCCTCTTAGGATTCTACAAGAATCCCTTTCCAATATCAACTGCATAGGAAATGTCAAGCCATGACAAAGTGAGATTGGTCAAACTTCCCCACTATTTGCCTATTGATAGTCTTGTCTTTTAGCTTTGCCTTTAACTGAGCATATGTTTTCATTCGCCTCAACCGGTGTTGAAATAGGTTTACAACCAACTAGTTCATACTATTCCTAGAAGATCTCTGGTGTATTTTTGATGACACAAGAATGTCTTTCTTGGTTCAATTTGCTTCAAGACTTGGAAAGTACTTACCCTCTCCAAGATCTTGTATATGGAATCAAATTGATATAGTTATCGTTGTTTGTCTGATCTACTTTTCATGGTCTTCTGTGATGATCAGATAAATCACACATATAAGAATTGCTATCATCTTCTCACTTAGAACCTTCACATTAACGTTCGAATCTACTAATGCAATTGAGTAGCCGTTCTGATAAGAAACTTAACTATCTGGCTATACCATTCTCTCGATGCTTGCTTCAAGCCATGGAGTGCCTTATTCCTTTTGCATACATGCAAAGGATATACTCTGCTCTCAAACCCCTTTGGTCGCTCCATATAGATCTCATAATCAATCTCTTCATATAAGAAAGCATTCTTGACATTCAACTGTCATAGTTTCCATGACTTGCTAGCCACCAGTGCTAAAAGAACACGATTAATAGTGATCATGGTCACTAGACTAAATGCCACATCCTAATCCAGAATTTACCAGCAACAAGTCGAGTTTTGTATCTCTCAATCGAGCCATCAAATCTGGTTCTGACTTTGTACACCCACTTGTAAGAGATGTTGCATAAACTTCGACTTTGGAACTAAATCATATCCCAAGTCTCATTTTGATTCAGTGCATTGATCTCTTCTTGCATATGGCTGGTCTCCATTCTTTGTCTCGACTTGATTCTTCGTATAAACTTGACTCTTGGGGTTTGTCATCTTCAACAAAGAGGTGCATTGACATATTTTGGATTTTATTTTTTTTCTCTCAGGTTGGGTACCGATATTTTTGTTGACCTTATTTCCGCTCATCTTCTTATACAACTTTTTCTTTTACTTTTTCCTATTGAACATGTCGATCGTCGTCTCTGATCTTATAGACTCGCTTTTTTAGGGACTACTTCCCTTACTTGAAGAATTAGGAGATCACTCTCTTCAAATTCCAGAGAAATTTCTGATTAAACAGTAGCTTCCTCCTTTTTGTCCAGCCTTCCACGCTTCGCTCTTCGATCACTTTTGAATCTGACAAAGTAACTGACTGTTGGCCCTATCAAGATAATGCTTCTTCGAACAAAAAATTTCTTGATGGAACGTTCTATGTTAGAATCAATACACTTTCAACCCTTTCGTGATCATCATATCCGACAAAGATACATAACATCGTCTTCTTGTTGAACTTGCTTCGAAGATGGTTTGGGACAAACACATGACACACATTTGAAAACTCGAAAGTGGCCTACTGTTAACTTCATCTTCCAGAGCTTTGCGAATGATTTCATCCATTCTGCACAAAAATACGGTGGCATATTCTTAACATGTAGCATGCTTATGTAGGTTTCAATTAGATGACGCTTCTTTCTTTTTGTAACGTCATTTTTCTAAAGGATGTTTGGACAAGTCCATTGCTTGTAGATATTTTTTAGGTATAGAAATATCTTGTACTTGTTTGACGTGTACTCGTCTCCATTGTTCGTATGAAAACAATACACCAATCTTCCCAGCTCATTCTCTACGTCTTCTTTGAAATTCTTAAAGAATTACTAATGCTTCTAACTTCCCCTTCAAAAGGTAAACCTATACATACCTCGAGTAGTCTTCGATAAAAGTTATCATATACTTCAAATAAATGACTGATCATTGCTTCATTGAACTAAAGACATCTAAGTGAACAAGCTCCAATGGAACTTTCGCTTTGAACTGTGATATTTTGAATGTTTAGGGATAATCTCCTTCCTCCATATAAGCTTATACCAGCTTACAGTAGAACCAGATTTCCTAAGAGCTCGATACCCCTTGCAAACTGAGCATGATTCATCATCAAGGCAGTCCCTCAATAAGTCCCTAGCTTTCAAAACTTCATGCCAGATCCATGACTAACCACCTTTAAACTCCAAATCCCCAAACCTTCGATTTTTAAATGTAATAAGAATGTACCCACTGTATCCACAAGTGCTCCCTTTCTCTCTGAATGTCCCAGACCTGTCTAAAGAAGATTGTAATATTTCAAGAATACAGATCTTTGATGCCTAAACCCCCACTATTCTTAGGCTCACATATATTTCTCCAAGAAACCTATACCTTATTTCTTTGTAAAGCCACCCCAGTCCAAAAATAAGCTCAACAAATTGTCTCAATTTCATCTATTACAGCTCTAGGGAAGATGAACACTTGAGACCAATATACCTGTAAAGAGTAAAGTATAGACTTTATCAATTGCAATCGTCTTGCAAAGGATGACATAAGGGGCTTATACAGAATGGCATTCATCTTCTTAGTAGTAAGTGGCACTCTAAGGTAGTACACTGGAAGCATACCCCTTTGAAACCCCAACATATCAGCAAAAGTACTCTTCTCACCTTTAGACATCCCATCAAAATAAACACAACTGTTTCCCTGATTAGCCTCCAAGCCAGAAACCTCAACAAAATGCAGTAGATGCTTCTTTATCATTTGAAGAGAAGTCATATCAACTTTACACAAAATCATCGACAAAACATACTTCAATGATATTCATTCTTCGATATCTGGGATGGAACTGAAACCCCTCTTTCTTACTAATCCGTCTGAGAGAGCTAGACAAATACTCCATGGCCATCATAAATATATAAGGAGATAAAGGGTCTCCTTGACGCAGTCCCCTCTTGCCTTGAAAGTACCCATAATATTCTCCATTAACACTAATAGAGAACATAACTGAGGTGAGATAAGCTTAAGCCATCTGCAACATCTAGCAGCACAACCATAAGCATTGAAAACATCATCAATGAAATCCCAATTCAAAGTGTCGTAAGCCTTTCTAATGTCTATTTTGATAAGACATCTAGAGGAAATACCTTTTCGATCATATCCGCATATGAGATCTTGACATAGAAAGATATTGTAAATGATACTTCGTTAAGCCACAAAAATACTCTGAGAGAGGCTAATTTTATCAGGAAGCACTTGTTTCAGCCTACTACATAACGTCTTCAACACTATCTTACATATAACATTGCAACACGCTATGGGTCTAAAATCATTCGAGGTGGAAGGATGATCAACCTTGGCTGCCAGATACAGTATCGTGGAATTAATCTCCTTATGTATGACCCTATCTTCGAAAAAATACATAACAGCATGAAAGGCTTCATCACTAATTATTGTCCGAGTTTTCTTTAAAAGATAAGCTGTGTAGCCATCACTCCCTGGCGTCTTAGAATCATCAATTCCATTCAAAGCATCCCATTCCTCAGCTCTACTGAATTACTGCACTAGTAGACTCTTATGAACATTTGACAGTACTCTCCCTTGTCTGATATTCTTTTCCTGAATTAGAGCTGACCTGGGTTTTTACAATACCAAAAAGGAGTTTAAAACCCTTCAAAAGGGTCAATAAGGCCTATTCCCTTTGTTCACCTCAGTATATTTTTGCCTCAGTATCTTCTGAGCCATGCTAACTCCTCCCCCCTTCTTTTACTTTGCCTTCAATCTCCATGAATGATTCTCTGTGGAGTTGCTTCAACCCTCTTTTCAAGGCTTTAACCTTACAGAATATTCTGTGTAAAGGGTCACCCTGCACCTCTATCAACCACGCTTCCTGAACCATTTTAGTAAACTTCTCATGCTGGACCCAAGGGAACATACCCTTCTTTGCTTGTTTGATCTGAATGAGTTTGCAGAGTGGTCTGACATGCCTGGTTCAGTAAAATGAGGTTCCTCCTGATCAAAGATCTCTAACCACTAGTGATTCGCCATGGCTCTATCCAGCTTCACCCTAATCCAGTTCATTTTGTTTTGATTATTCCACCACGTGTGAAGGACTCCAATGCCTCTAAGATCCTCCACTTCACATTTTATCAAGCAATTCTGTATGTCTGAACAAGATTTCACTTGTACATTGTCATGCCCTAATTTTTCCTCCAACCTAACAAAAGCATTGAAATCACCTGCGAGCAGCCACAAGATAGCATATTTCTGACTGAATCTCACCAAAGAATCCAATAGCTTCTCTCTTTGCAGTTCCGTATTCCAAGCATAAATAACTAAACAACCATAATTTGCAGAGTTGTCAACATTTCCGCTTCGCAATGCATCACTTGAACATCCCCCTCTATATACTTCACATTCCAAATTAAAGGATCCCAGCCAATCCAAATTCTAACATTGAGAGCATGGTAGTAGTTATTAATGACTTGTCAAGTAGGACAAATGGCTTTGAACACCTTATTAAATTTTGAAGCCTTAACTCGAGTCTCTAACAAGCTAACTAGGGACATTTTATTTTTATGAAGAAAGTGTCGTACTGTTACCTGTTTATCAGGCACTTCCCTCACATTTCACACAGCAATCATCAAGTAATTAGCCCCATTAAAAGGGCAAGAATGTTCTCCAATTGAATCTGCACTGCACTACTAGCTAATTCCTCATTTAATTCATAATTAAGCACCTCAAAGGAATTATTACTTATCATGGTATCCCGCTTCATGTCTGCATTGCACTGCACAGGACTATTCTTCTTCATACTACCAGTAATCACAGTCCATCCCTCAGTGTCTTGCTTCCCTTGCTCAGATTTGTCCTGCAAATCCTTCATAACCTCTTTTGGCTTCCATATCTGCTACACCTTTATTTTTTGATCAGCACTTTCCCTTCTTATGTCCCCATTTCGAGCATCTTCGACATTTGATTGGAAACCATTCATGCACCACCTTCTGACAAAATTATTCCTATAAAGGGAATTTGCTCAATGGGAACTTTGTTAACATCAACCTCAACCAACACTCTAGGATACAAGATCCTACTTTTCATGGCCGTCCTGTGATCAGTGCAAGCAGGTTTGTCTAACCACTCAGCTATTTTCCCCAGGATCTTCTTACTCTAGAGTTGCAGGTCTAACCCAGGCAATTGCACCCATGTAGGTATCCTCTCCAGAAACTGCTTATCCAAAGAAAGCATAAGACACCATTCACGCAACACTAAAGGATGATAGCTCAGAAACAATGTGGTGTTCATCACCATATTCTTATCCCCCTGAGAAGCAAAACGAAAAACGTAGTATCCCTGCTCATGTAACATGATCTCTGGGTTAGTCTTCGTCTTGCACTGGCTTACAATAATATTCTTTATAGTAGAAAAAGGAATATCATCACCAATAACATAGCTAATAACTATCAGATCTCAACATCTTCGCTCTTCACTGACATCCTCTACATTAATAACCAGATCACCCTCATCCTCAATATATGCATGAAACCTCATACCATTGCCACTACTACGGTTGCCTAACGGCATCAGTTAGAGATCTAATTAATAGATTGAAAATAGTCCTCTTCCCTAGCTTTGTACAGTTTTGTGAGGGACAGGGCCAAGAAATTAACATAGCTAAGTCATAGAGCTTCGAGATCTCTATATAGGAAGACAGCATCAGGGGAGCAAAGAGACTTGTTAAACTAAAAAAAAGGTAAGACAGAGATGTGAAGTGAGTACCCGGTCGATCTGAATCTTGAAATCGTTTGCACAGCCAACCGAACTTCCGTTGTGTTTGTTAGAGTAGCATTGGACGAACAACCTATCTCATCGTGAATCTCATCCTGCGGATACATGTGGCCTATGTCAGTGATGTGCCTTTCACCAGAACGATTGACTATCAGATGATGTGTTTTTCCGTCAAATCAGTTACCATAGCTATAACCAAAAGAACATGATGATACCTCAGCAATGCCAGGATCAAACCATTGGTGCCGTGTAATCCATGGTGCTAGGAGAGTCAGTTGAAGGATCTCCTCAGGCTACATCCAACCGGAAGACAAAGTGAGGTCCTTTTAAGAAGAAAACGTTGTACACCTAAATAAAATACATCAAGCTAATCCCAACGAGCTTCAGCTACTCCTATATTAACACGATTTCCTTGGCAATACTTAGAAAATACAAAATTTTCACTACGATTCGATCATCACACTTGAGAAAAGAAGTTATACTTCTCTTCGCAAGTAGACTTGAGAGAAGAAGTTATACTTCTCTTCGCAAGTAGACTTGAGAGAAAAACTCCGTCTTTTCAGGCTATATTATGGTCTTGTTCAATCTCCTCAAGCCTCTTCATATAAAAACTGGAAAATACACTACTATGAAGCAAATTGTGCATTTCAATCACCTCACAAATTATGCAATTCAATCATAGGAAATTCCTTGATCAAATTGAAAATGACAACATATTCATTCAACATATTCCTATGATAAAGTCGCTCCCACCTTCAGTATACTATATGGTAGACCAATCGTAGAGTAATACTTGAAGCGGGGTGTCTACCACTCTACCCCTGTAACACAATACATCACCAAAACCAGTGAACCCTATCAATCCAGTACCCGCACTTTAGGTATCACTAGAAAACCGAACTACCAACACACTCATTCCAATCATCATCTCAAAGACACTTCTAATCCCGCATTTCCCCTACGTACTAACTGAAATAAACGAACTCATTTCGTTCAAAGGTAATAAAAAATTTGTATTCATTCGTCCCCAAAATAGTCCGTGGTTTACAAAAATACAACACACGAACTAGTCCAGCTTAGCAACCAAGTACAACACTAACATCTCAACCTTCACAACACCGAAATATCGATTACTCGGCATATTCACAATTTAACCTGAAACCACAAACCAGCAAAACAAACATTGACAACTAACGCACTAATCGCCGGGTACCACAAATCACAGCATAACTCACCATCAATAAAATAACATTGTCTCAGACAAACTCGATTGAACAGAAACAAAAGCAAATCTATCAAATTGGCAAAATCAATAAGGATAAATCGACCGATGACAACAATCGCAACCGCCGCCGCCGCCGCCGCCGCCGCCGGCGAAGGGTAGTTGTCGGAGAAGCAGAGCGGAGGTGGTGGGTTTTGCGTTGAGATTAGGGTTTGGGAGGTCTCTTCGAAAGTTGAATAGTTGGATGGAAACTTACAGTAACGGTCTCTTATGTCGCCTATTAAACCTCTCACGTCTGTTCGATAAAAGGTTATGTATGTAAATGGATGTAAGAATGAGTGAACGGCATCGATGACGGTTATTTAGACATTGTTTTTCTTTCCTCCTATCAAATCACTAGAATTAGTAAAAAAATTATGGATAAAATTAAATCCTATTTGAGATTTATAAAAAAAACATATAATCTTTGTTTTAAAAATAGATAATAAAATGTCTATTTTTTTTGATTCGTACACATACATTCTTACCGTTACATTTCCTTCTCATACGATTTCACGTGATGTTAATTTATAAAATTCTCGACACAAATGCCCTTTCATTCGTGAAGGATTACTTTCAAGGATTTGAATTGCCAAAATTCAATGCATGATATCTTTCCCTTCAAACAATTTGATTGTTAGTCGGACTTTTGATTTCAGTGTGAGTTACTATTTTTCATTCAAGCAGCTCACTTCATACTCAAATCTCTTGATTTTTCAAATCTAAACAAATCGTTCCACGTTCCACATATTACGCTCAATAGAATTTAAACAAATTGACACAAGAACACAAAAAAGTTAAACACAAACCTTGCAAAATAATAAGAGCTGCAAAATAATTGTGAATAAATAGCATCAAATCCTTAAAATAAAGAGAGAACTGTCCATATATATTAGTATAAAGAACTAATGACATAGAAATATCCCACTTTGATTTTTTTTTTCAATAAGTACTCAATCAATAATTATTATAATAATATCGATGATTAAAGATTTATCATAATAGTCACTTTTCTAACAAGATTATCAGTAATTACATACATATTGCATTTCCTTAAAAAAAAAATTATTTCAAAACTAAATTGTAAGCCCTTATCCTCGCTGGCCTACTCATGTACTAGAACCATAACCATATCACAAGTTGTCGGCTCTACTCAACCCTAATTGATGGAAAACCAGATCTGACCCAATCGTTGGAGCCACGTACCTAAAATCAGTACGTCATCACCCTAACCCCTAATCCTCGGCTCACTCACGTAGTAGAACCATGTATTATAACTATAATTCTCAACCTGCTCGAATTCGTAAAAAAATCGACACAATAGTACGTCGAAATCAACATGAATCATCGATCTGCTCGAACTCACACAATAGTACGTCAAAATCATCATGAATAATCAACCTGTATCATTAGTACGTCAGCATAGTATGTCAAGAAATCGGGACAATAGTAGGTCAAATTCACGATGAATCCTCAACTTGCTCGTACTCATCAAAAAATCGACATAACAGTACATCGAAATCAACATAAATCCTCGACCTGCTCGAAGTTATACAATAGTAGGCCAAGATCACCATGAATCCTCAACCCACACCATTAGTACGTCATCATAGTATGTCAAAAATCAGCACAATAACACCTCAAATTCACGATGAATCCTCAACCTACTCCTGAGAATCTTGGGGTTTATGGGTTTTAGATATATTCGGATATCAAGTGGTTGTGATTGATGAACTGTGTGGAATACAGAAAGTTTTCGGGTTTGATAGAGTGATTATGAGGTGTTTTTTGTGCATCTATTCACTGTCGTGTTTAGGCATTGTGTTCAAGTCAAAGGCGATGAGAAGGAGAGAAGCTGTGCTTTCTTTGGTTTGTGATTTGATGATCATGAGTATCGTAGATGGGGAGAGAAATCAAATTTATGCAATCTGGTTGTGAGTAAAATTAGGTAAGATATATCTCGTGTCGGGATAAAAGAAAATAAAATTAAAACAGGCAAATGCAGATTCGACTTAAAAAAAAAAAAATACATAGGCTACTTTTGTCGAAATAAAAGACATGGGGTATTTATCAGACATTTATTTTGATGGGTGGTGGTATCTATGAATAATTTTTTCTAAAATAAACATCGTATCTTTAAAATGGGCTGCAATAGGATGATGCTCTCGGTGGTTTCCGTCTAGGTGTATGGCAAACCGTGGGCGCGCTAAGAAGAGGAAGAGTGATCAGAGTGAGAGCCCTAAATCGAGCAAATCTAAAAAGAAGAAGGCGAAGGCAAAGAGTAGGAAAGAGGGGATGGTTGGGGAATCCAATTGTCATGCCCAAAGGGAAAAAAAAAATACATATAAAAAATAGATAATTCAAATTTAATAAGAGTTTAACATATTTGAAAACAAAATTAAGGGTTTGTTTTTTATAGGTAACGAGTAAAGGTGCTTGTGACTTAAAAGAGTTAAGTAGCCAATTTATTTGTGTTACAAGTTAGTATAGCTAGTTCTCTAATATGCAAGTGTGTGTTGAAATGTTAACAAGATAGGAAAAGATAAGTGGGAGGAAAAGAAAACAATTGAACTTGCATTGGAAAAAGGCTCTCATTCATACACAATATCCACACACAACTCAAAGAATTGTGGTAAAGGAAGCTAGAAGTAGGCAAGCTGTACTGCAAGGATCAAGATTTTATCAGAAAAACATGAGGGAATCAAAAAGAAAATCCCGAAAGATTTTTTTTATCAATAGTATAGTTCGTTAAATCTCTGTGTTCATCTTTTCGCTTTATTGTCTTACAATTGCTTGTGTGCGTTTGAGATCTCGATCAATATAAACCCCAACAACTGGTATCAGAGCAAGGTTGAAGACGAGATCGAGGAATTGGACGAGGACTATTCCGACGAGCGTGAACAGTGTTCTGGGTGAATAGTGTTCCGGCGACGAACAGTGTTCCGACTGGTGAATAGTGTTCCGGCGGGTGAATAGTGTTCTCAGACGAATAGGAGCAATGACAGAAGACGGTAAAGTGAAGATCGACAAGTTCGATGGAAACGATTTCGGTTTCTGGAAGATACAGATCGAAGATTATTTGTATCAGAAAAAGTTGTACCTTCCTCTGGCGGAGAGGAAACCGGATGCGATGGACGAGGTAGAATGGAACTTGCTGGATCGGCAAGCTCTCGGCGTTGTCAGATTGACGCTGGCAAAGAACGTTGCGTCAACATCGTGAGCGAGAAAACGACGTATGGTTTGATACACGCGCTATCAAACATCTACGAGAAGCCATCGACATCGAACAAGGTATTTCTGATTCGTCAACTGGTTAATACGAAGATGCGAGAGGATGCATGTGTTACAGATCATGTGAATGAGTTCAACTCTATACTGTCGAGATTGACGTCAGTACAAGTTGTCTTTGATGATGAAATACAAGCACTATTGTTGTTATCTTCGTTGCCTGATAGTTGGTCAGGAACGGTGACTGCAGTAGCCAGCACGTCGGGAACTACGAAATTGACGTTCAATGGAATCAGGGATTTGATTCTAAATGAGGATATTCGTAGGAGGAACTCTGGAGAAACTGCAGGTTCTC